>BLKR01004720.1:0-99735 GCA_011170035.1 Teleogryllus occipitalis
AATAAAACATCTCGCTTACTGCCTATACGCAAGGGGCAATACAAGCTACACGATAAAAATATTTATGTTTTGGGATCTCTGCATTTTTCACCAACAAAATGAGTGCCTAGATATTAATAAATAACCCTCTTTCAACTGTGACTACACAGGCCCACGCTCAAAATATTTGTATCGCCAAAGAGCTAATCTCTCCACATATTCCAGAAAAAAATTGATGCAGAACAAATTAAAACATGTTTGTATTTAATGCGTTCTCTCTAAATGTGAAGTACTTAATATGAATGTCTATAAGAGACCATTTGCGCTTCAGAGACACGTCCACCAATGACAATGGTCGGCAAACGAAACATTGAATAACTTCAGCGTCAAATGAGAGTGTAGGCTTCTTCACGCCGCGACCTTCCTCGCCATGCCAGTGGCATTTCGCTCCCGGAAGGCCGCAGCATGACGGCCGAAACGTTCAAGGCAAACTGTCCAGGGCGCGACGTCTCCCGAACCAACAAGCATCTATTTATTTATTTTATGTCAAAAAACAGTGAAAACTGTGTATGACGTGCTATGGGAAGAAGTGAATTCTGTGCACGTTTTCAAAATTCTCTGATCCCTACACTAAGTTATATACTACTTGAATTTTCAATTAATTAATTAAAAAACGCTCCGATGTAATAAAATCTATTTTCAAGGATAAATAAGCAATAAATTTTGGGCTCTTATCCATTATGTCCTTCGTCAAGGAATAATACTTTCTGCCCCGACAACATGGAAACAATAATTTGAATAACTATATATCCCACTGAATTCTAGAAGTCGTACTCAGATAATGAAGTTAACATTTATGTACAGAAGCAAAACAAGGGGCCATCTGAGCTCTGAGCTCATTGGAGCAGGGAAACTGGACGAAAAGCCCGATCGAGAAGGAGGTCATTGACTCAGAAGCTGTGATACAATACTTGCTACATATTGTTTAGGATTATACAATCCAAATGGTAAATACATTATTAATCTTATTACAAATTATTATTAATCTTAACTTTTGTGTCACTTTCCATTGTATCTGTGGAATAAAATTCTCTAATTGTTTTAAAATGTTTTGTCCATTTTATGAGTATAGAAAATAAACCTGACATTGCAGCGTGGCGTTACTGCCCAGTGTTTTACAGTACCCAACCAGGAACCCGTGATGTCTGGAATTCGCTTAACCTCCGTAACTTCACGGTGCGTAGTTTAGGAATTCGGCTAGTGACGCCGGTTCAATCATTCAAATCTATTATGCCCAACTTGTTGCCATCTGATTCAAACTTCTACACATTTTCATCATTTTATTTAAATCGTGGGATCCTAATTTTTGTATTTCAATGTGTGGTAACCTTTTACAAATTTTAACAAAAAAATTAAGATTAGACCGATTTCTATGACGTAGAATGTTTCAAACTTCATACCAATCAGTAAGTAACCACCTAAATGCAATATAACAGCGTCATGAAAATATATAAAATGGTAACCATTCGTCGTATTTTAAGAATACAAGTTACGTAAATAAATATATGACTAGAGATAATCCGTTAATATTGGGAATAAATCTAACTTCTATGTTTACCCTGGCAATACCAACGTATAAAAGATCCATGTATTACCAATGAAGGGTTGACCGCTTGAATTTTGATATTTTTTGATGATTTTGATAAATTAATACATTGAAATCAACATACTTATTAGATTTGTCGCTCAGTAAATGAAAGAAATATCGACTTTTACTCAATATTTGACAAATGATAAAACCTACTGCATTTCCATTTTTTAAAAAAACTATTACATTAAAATATATTACATAAAACAAGAAAAATATCAATATCTAAAAAATTGAAAACTAAAAAAATTAAAGGTCATCGCTGTTCCTTAGAACCGCCCCTTTTGGTAATGCTAGAGTTCATTATAATAAACAATTTTAATTCTTTAATACTAATTTACAGTTCTTCAATTTAGAAATTTTATTTATCAAATTCTTTGAATATACTTTAGCACCTCCCTGCAAACTGACTTTATGTTGGAGAATAGCCGTTTTTATTATTTAATTTGTTTTACTAATAATTTGACTCAAACTCCTTTTGATTGTTGCCCCCACGTAAGAAATAATTATTGCATGCAATTTTAAAGCTCATTCATGCCGAACATTATTTTATTCCGATTCAATTCAAGGGTTAAAAACATAAATGACCGTGTAACAATTAAATCAGACGAGGTTTATCTCGAGAAATGTTGTACCAAGATGGTGTAGCTGTTGTAATTAATGCGCCGCATTTTAATCTTGAAAATGGATTGTCACCCAGTACAAATATCTGATTCCATCGGCCTTTCGTTATCCAAATGCCCTAACTAAGCTATAGAATCGAACATTTCGTTCGGAACAATTTAACGAACGTCTAGCGATCAGCATTCGTATAAACGACACAAGTGTTCTCGTAAGCGCATTACTGAAATCAAATGCTTGTGCGTGCAGTATTACTTCGATCAATATATTGTATTTTTTAATATTAAAGAAAACGAAACACGTAAAATATGTTATAGACTCAGTCCTATGCTACAGCTCTGCTGAACAGCAGCATACATGGGCGCTTGAACGGTTGCAGTGAATTTTGCTTCGAGTTTTTATTTACACTCATATTTGCAAATAATATAATACGCATTACTTACAGTTTTTCTCCTACAAACACTTTTGAAGCTCTCTCAGGTGCAATAGGAATTACTCCACACAACCAAAACGAAACCCCAGTTTTCAACCGTCAGTTGTGAAAAAGTACTTCATGGTAAGATGGCCTCATGTCCGTGCGTTCCACTGCGCTGAAATAAAGTGAGAAAATGTTGCTAGCATCTGCCGCTGAGGACAGGAGTGCTGCCATCGCGATACTCCCGTAAGAAAACATAGAGCTTCCAAATAACGATGGATTATTTACGATATCTATCTTGTTGCAATGACAGTAATTTCATCTAATTGACTACTTATTTATTGTTATTCGTAGTAAATAACTATTTTCATTTGAATCCATTTAATACAGATACTCGATACTATTCTATCCGTTAGCGTTGCACTGTGGGAAATATAGGAGACGCTGAGAAAGAGCGCAAATTTCAAATCATAAGGGTTATAGTGTTAAACATTGTTCCTGCGGTGAAGATTTACAGTGGTGTGTGCATGCTTTAGGGCTTTACCAAACTAAGAAGCCAATCTGCAAACTATTGATAGAATTTTAACAATTGGTCAATAATTCATTGTTCTATTAATGATTCATGGTTCGAGCCTATGTACATTGGATTTTATGTTTTGTATGCCCAACAAAATGAAATATTAAAAGGAAGTCATTTGTCAACTTCTTCCACACATTCTTAATCTTTATATGAATTCTGTGTAATTGTGAATTGAAAAGTGACTTATTATTTTAATACCTGCTTTCTAATCATATCAAAACTCCTAAACGGATGATTTTGGATGCAAATACTATAATATTGTTTTTAAGAATAAAAATATATGATATTTATAAGTGCTAGGCCCAGCCAGTCGTCCCTAAACCAACATTTTCTGTAATTTTGTTTTCAAACAATTACCACATTTTTTTAGATCAAATCCAAAGGAGAATAATTTTCATTTGAATTACATTTTATATTTGCAATTAATAATAAAAAATATTACTTCAAAAACATTTACAAGTAGGGTGACAGAACAGATAGTGATCTTCCCCCTGAAATCGTTTCAGAAACTGCTCTGATTTTTCTTTTCAATTATGATTTATTTCTAACTATTAAAATTTCCTAGTTTTGTAAGAACATCTTACGTTTTGTATTTCATGATAATTAACGAAGATGTTATTTCAAAAGCGTTAATGGATAGGATGTCTGAATAGAAAGTTACCCTATCCCTGATATCCTATCTGAATCTTCCTCTAATTTGTTATTTCAATTGTGATTAGTTTCCAAGTATTAGAACCTTCTAATTTTGTTGTAACTTATTACATTTTATATTTCAAAACAACATTTATACAATGTATGATTTCAAAGCATTTATGTATTTCTGAGCATACAGGAAACATAAAAAGTGAACACAAATAGGGTTGTCTGAACAGAAAGTGGTTCTCCTGAAATACTTTCTGGTTCTTCCTTTGATTTGTTATTTCAATTGTGGTTTGTTTCCAATTAATAGAACTTTCCAATTTTTTTGGATAATGTTACGTGGATCATGTGTTTCAAAGTTACATTTACACAATATAAAATTTCAAAAACTTTTATGAATATCTGAACATTTAGGGTCTCAACGCACATGGGTGTGTGTGACCACAAAGTGGTTCTTCTGAAATCATTTCTGGTTTTTCTCCTTATTTGTAACATCAGTTGTGATTTATTTCCAACTAATAGAACTTTCCTATTATTTTTGGATCATTTTTCATTTTATTTTTCAAAGTAACATTTAAGCAAAATAAAATTTCAATGGGAAAATATTTGAAATCCTTTGTGGTATTCAATTATAGTTTATTTTCAATTATTTGAACTTTATAGTTTTTCGAGAATATATAAATAAGATAACTACAGAAATATATAAAATAACTACTTTCTATATCTTGTTATGAAGAAATCGTTATTGAATACCTTTTATTGTTATCTCTGTGTCTTTAATAGTGTGTTATCTTTAATAGAGTAAAGTGCGTGTGGAACAAAAAATATCAGAATGAAATATATATGTCTTGCAATTAACGAAGTATATTTTATAAAGGTGTGAAGTATTAGAAAAAAATAATGATTATATTTTCGTCTTTAAATTACTCTTTTGGGTACAAAATGATACTAATGTGTGAGTGGAAGCACATCTAACAAGAAGTTCTAAAACTTATAGCTTACAAAACTTGAATCACTTTTCGAACCAAGTTCCTTCGGATTTACTCTGGCGAAAATGCTTCTTTTTCGACAGAAAAGCTAGTTGTGAGAGTTGATACCACAAACGGGACCTTTTTTATTTCTTCTGTATATAGTAAATTACTTTCTGTAATGCAGTGTGTAGTTAGAATCTGTTTTGTGGGTTCTCGACATCAAAAACGTGCTTTCCGACCCTCCATCCGTCTGGGAACAACACTAGCGCCTAAACCAGGGGTGTTCAACTTGCAAGGCCTCGAGAGCCACAACTTAAACCTTTAATATCGTATGTTTCTTACTCTGGCGATCCTCACATAACTTCCCCATGATGTTGATCGCGGCACTTTGCCTGGTTTCTTGGAAAAAAGGGAAGGGGAACGGAACCAAGCGTGATATCAAGCCGTACCGTGCATAACGCAGTGAATCAAATTGGGATGATTTTTAATTTCTGAATTTACTAAAAATTTCCTTAATCAAACTTTCTCTTTTTACACTAAAGGTTTGGCCAGAGCGTGGCTTGGGTGCTAGGGGCGCAATGTTCTCGTCTGACATAGTTGCACGGGACCTTCACTTTTCACTAATAACTGGAGGGGCGGAGTTTGTTGACCTCAAATATCGCCAAAAATGGTCAATGAAATGCGCTTAAAATGTATTGAAAATGTCTTAAAAACAAAGAGAAATGTCATTAAGATATGATTAAAACCAGTTCGGATGAATAACTCAAACTGTTGGATATGTTACTGATGTAACCGTTCGTTCAAGTGAACTCAGCTTGCAAACCTTTGGTTTGCACTGTTCTTTAACAGGAAATCTCTGTCTTAAGTTATCTCTAAATCGGTCGGACTGACAATGATACTGACAGACGTCACAGGAAACTTAGATTACGAATACAATGGATGACATTACGATTTCTGAGCGGAGAAATCGAATAGGCAACTCTGGAATTCTGTGGAGAACTTTTTTTTATCTCGAAAATATTATTTTAAGCAAGTACCATTAAACTGCTATGAAAATCGATGAAATCAGCGAAAAATTCATTAAAAATGACGAAAAATGTAAAATATGACTCAATAGATGAAATCGACGAAAAATGCCGAAAAGACATGGAAAAGTGTCATTTCCTTATGTCATAAAATAAAATTAATTTCTATACTAAACGGCATTGTTCTAAAGTAAAAAAAAACAACAATTCATTAAAATCCACACCCTTTGGCGGGCCACATAAATGACAGGAGGGTCCGCATGCACCCGCGAGCCGCCACCCCGTTCTAAACAGGATTTCCGCCAAATTTGATACTCCCCTATTGATCGATGGAGTGATATCGTGAAACCATGAATTGGAAACGGGCAGTTAATTTTTTTGCGAGGAAACTTTAAAAAATCGAATGTCATTTTCTTAATTTTCTCAAACCTCGTTCCAATGTTTTCGAATACATGAATCTACACTAATGAAAATGGCGTTTATCGGATTTTCTTTAACATCCCTGAATATTAAAAAAAATTGAAAGTGAAATATTTTTTGGATCCCTCTTACAACCACATTATTGAAGATTTTAGAATGACATCCTTCAAAATTAATTATTTAAAAATAGAAGGTATATTTGCGTCAAAATATATTTTTTCGCGTAATTTTGAGTTAAATAGAATCAATTAAAAAGTACGTAAACAAGACGTACCTTACAAGAGCTTCAATTTAAAAAAAAAATAGTTTCCTCAAAAAAGCAAGTTTCACTTAATAATTTGGTATTTCATTTATTTAAAAAATTCTAAAAGTCCAAAAATGACTAAAGTAATGTTTTTGAATTTGTCCAGCTTCTATATTAGAGCTGCAGATTTTTTATAATGCAATTTTTTTAAAATATAAGACCTTTAAATTATTTTGGGTTAATGTTTTTGAAGTTCGCTCTTCCGTAATTTTGAGTTTCACGATTACAAAGTTCTATTTTTTTCAACCTCTCCAACACTTTTAACTCTGAAGTTGGACATTTTTTTTTATTAGATTATATATTCAAGATCGAATATTTTCCATATTCGATCTTAAATATCATGTTAAGAACAAAGTATTAATCGAACCCTGGAGCTAGACCATGTACTACTAATTACTATAATTTTAATAACCTCACTAATATTAATAACAATATGTAAATCTAGTGAGGGGAATATAATTCGCAATGCTCTGTGATTTACAAAACCAAATATTAGTCAAGTATGCCAAATAGGACGGAATGGATAAATAATTCCAATGCTTCATATATTAAATTACTCGAATAATTCTATTGTTTCGAAAATGTATATCTCGAACAATTTTACTTTATTTTTTATTTTCAGACATTGAACTATCTCATGTAAATATGGTTTCGTAAAATCCTTCTAACATGGTTAATCCTATCCCTTAGAATATGTCTTTCTCCCTCCATACGTCACATAGTTTTTGACTGGTTTTGACTAAATAAATAAATAAAATAAATATTCTGACATTAATTAATCTAAATGACAGATACTTATAATCATAATACTGTTTTAATAATTTTAACGTAAATAAACCGTGATAACCAGAGATAGAGGAAACAATCTTGAGAAATCTAAAAACTTGAATAATTCCAATATTTCGAGAATCCGACGATTAGAACAATACTCTCGACAAATCCAAGTGTTTTGCCTAATTCTATTATGGAGAATTATCTCGAACTATTATAAGAATACACTACAATCCTAGTGTTTTGGATTATCCTAGCTGTCTCGAATATTCCTAGTGTCACGAATAATTCTAGCCACGGATAATCTTTTCACATATGATAATCCTATTACCTATGTCAACACTACTGCTTCTGATAAAGCATCCTTTTTTGAGCATTCTGTCATCATCTAATTTGAATGAAAGATGATAATTATAATTATATAGCGACATGTTAATACTTTTAATAAGCCTAATAATCCTAGCGCCGGCAACATAATTCTCGGCGCACTTCAATCCTGGGCCACGCGCGCTCGCGATCGACGCGACTGGAATAAAACGCGTCTCCCGCCGGACGCGTGCGCTATTAACACCTATCAGTGGTCCCCGCGGTCGTTAATCAGCATTCTATCCCGCCAAATCCAGCTGCCGCCGCGAATATATGGCGCCCCACGTGAGGCAGATAAGCTTATCGCACCGGCGCGGCGGATCGCCCGGCAGTCTGCGCCCCAAGTCTTTTCTTGCTTTGGGACGCGGCGGTCTTTTTCCCCTGTCTAGTGGGGAGTGCCCCACGTTCACTGCAAGTGTGAAGTATAACTACGCGTGAAGACGTTGGCTGGTTGATTGATTGATTGATTTTTTCGAGTTTCCGGGCGCGTCAACTGCTTTGATCGTTAGTCCCGTAATTGTAGCGCATGTTCCCCCCGGGAGATGATGGTGGTGATCTTCACCCGCTGAATGACGAGATACGGCGCCGACCTACCGTCGGCTAGTGGGGTTTCCCCCAAACGAGGACTCTCCCACCAGCGGGGCACCGCCCCAGCCGGGACAAGCTCTAAGCTCCTGACCGGTCTCCATGAATATGTGGTAATGTAGTGCATGTTAGTGTAAGTGTGTGTATTAGGGGAGAGGATAGGACAAGGAAGAGGAAGGAAAGATCGCGCGCGGTCCGTGGTCTGTTTGCTAGGATGCTGCTCTGGCATTCGCCTGGTGTTGATCCGACAAACCACGGAAAACTACCGATGAGGGCAGCCGGCCGCTAGAATTATCCTCCAGACAGCGACTGAATTCGACCTAGCAGGAAAGCTAGTATCGAAAATCCTGCCGGCGTCAGAGGACCTCTCGGTCAGAGGCACTGAAGTGACATCAGTTGATGCACTGAGCTACCTTTCCCGGTACGTTGGCTGGTTGTGTATCATTAAAGTATTGACATTTTTGCCCACTTTGAATGGAATTATTCTGCTCTTGGTAACGTGCTGGCGTCGGAGAGGCGCGGGTTGGAGCTGTGTCCGAGTAAACCAAGCCGATGGCTCCGGATTCGTGTGACGCGAAGGGCTTCCATGTTTGTACTGTGCGGTTGTGGCACGATTGACTTTTCATACCACCATGAATATCACCTGAATAATCGTTGGTCATTACTCCTTTGGAGTAGTGAATGTTCTATTGCGGAGGTGGTGATTTCACCTCCGGTGGATAGTGAGTCCCGAGTTCGACCTTTACGTCGGCTTGCAGGGTATTTGCTCCCGTAGATATCTCCCCCAGCTGGGCATCGCCACAGCCGAACAACAAACTGAAGGCCTCCGACTGGTCTCCCGACATGTGTGGTAGTGTGGTGCATGTAAGTGTGTGTGTAAGAAGGAGAGACATGGAAGACGAAGGGAAGATCGCGCGCGATTCATGGCCTATTGGTTAAGCTACTTCTTCAGCATTCGCCTGGTATTGATCGAAAAAAAAAACATGGAAAACTGCTTATCTGAGCAGCCAGACTCTAAAAGTATTTTACAGATAACGGCTGAAATCGATCTAATGGTCTAGCTAGCTGGAAATCCACCGACGTCAGAACACGAATCTTGGGACCTTCCGATCAGAGTTGCTGCAGGGATTGCAACAACGTTGGCTCTGAGCTACGTGAACTGTAACGAATGTTCTGAGCCGATCACATTATACATAGTATTAGTACGAATGCTTAAATAGAAGGAATGCAAAGGCTAATGTGAGGCATGTAGTGTGCGAAATAGTCTTCTCATCCGGATTACCTCTCCTTACGACACATCTATAGACGTACCCCATGCAACACAATCTAGAGGGTGAGTGTTGTTTCTATGGCGTAAGGGAGCCGATCGACACACCGGGCTCGCTGAGCAGGAAAGTGTCTGGACGTATCGTGTTGGGACTTTGCGTCATGCGACAGGCTACTTGTGAAGCTATTACGTTCAAATGACACCGACACCGAACTAGTGATTGCATTACATTCAAACCCGGGGCGGGAGGCCATCGGCATTTGTGTATCTTGCTGTCACTATAATTCTCCTGAATTCTCAATTAAAAATATTAAGATTTTTATGCAGAAAGGTTTTTGACGACTTAACTGAGCCACTGTCTACCTAATCTCAAAAGATTTGGGCCAGCTAACCGCATTAACATGAACTTCTAATAACTTTTAATACGTTATTATAACTAAACTTTAAGCATTATACGCGGCGAAAACTACATACTTCATCAATGGTAAAAAGTTCCTGATTTCATAAATATACAGTTCTTATTTTATTATATTTATTGATGTGTAAGTTTTAATTAAATTATCGAGAAAATTGCACTCACCTCACATTTAAAAGCGAAATATCTCCTTAATCGGCTACCACATCCAGTGACATAACCCTTTTAATACAAATTCAAATAATTTTTCACTTCAAGAACATTTTAACTTTCTCAACATCTATTTTCTGCATTATTTTCTTTAGACATGTTTTGTTTCTCTATAGTCACTAAATACCATAGATGTCCATGTGACTTAAAATAAATTAAAAAGAATATTTTAGGTGGGCTGACTGACTTAATCCCACATCACCATGCACACTTTACAGGATGAGTTTTTTAAATTTCCCTCTCTAAACTAGTTTATTATTCTCAAATACATATGAGTATTCTTTCTCATATTCTTACGCTCAAATGACATTAGATTCAAATTTCCTCCACATATATTGGTGCCAGATCTTTAAACGTCTAGCGCATGTAATATTATTAATATATATATATATATATATATATATATATATATATATATATAATTGTGTAATAATATCTACTTATTTATAATTATTATTCCAATGGTAATCTAAATATTATAAAATATAAAAGTAAAAAATATTTGGTCAGTTTCTTGGTAGAGGGGATAAAGTCCCCAATTCTACGAAAATTGACTAACTGAATAACAAAAATTCAACTAATGTTAAAACGATAATAATAATAATAATAATAATAATAATAATAATAATAATAATATAGAAGATGTAGCATTACAATAAATACTATGAAAAGCGAAAACTGATTTTTGGAAGGTTTAGAAACCTGTAAATGCCTTTTATCCAAAACAACCAATTTTTGGACTTGATCACTTTTATCAATAATCCTGCGATATTTAAGAAGCTATTTAAACAGTAAAAAAGATAAAAAATGCCTTTACATATTTATGGGCTTTAAGTGTGTAATACAAATTTATTGGGGATCCTATTGTATTTTATTTCAATCATCTATGTCCCCGTCTGAAGTTGAGACTCATGGCAGTTGCTTAGGTCAAAGGACGGCCTTGCAAACATCTAGAAAACTCTAGCAGAAACTTCTACTACATAATAGGAACAATGTGTTAAGATATCAAATTTAAAAAGAATAAAACTATCAAGTTTGGAAATTAAGACTACACTTTTTATTCCCTTTTATTACAAAGGTTCAAAATGTTACCAACTTTCTGATATTTGGAAACAAAATAAAATGACCGATTTTGTAAGCTTAAAAAGTCTTCGTACAGGCCTGTTGAACAAAACATATTACGTTATTTAATACTGGGTATGAATTCCATTTGCTTTGATTGTTGTCTCTAGTCTTTGCAGCATAGATTTCAGCAACGTTACCATAGTCGCAGGGTCAATTAAACTTCGTTCTCTCAGACATGCATGTTTAATATTTTTTATTAGACAAACTGTATTTTCTATTTTCTATCCCATAACTGACCACATATGACCTACAGGGTCACATGTGATCAGTGAATGTCAGGGAATTTAAGAAGTGAATGAATTTGCTTTCTCAGTGTTTTAAGGTAACTATGATCTAGTGGCGCCTCTAGAGTGACCAGATTAGTAACCAGAGAGGGCACCAAATATAAGAATATTTACCGCTTAAATATCCGACCTATTTTCATTACTGGACATGGATTGCTGCACAAGTCTGGTCTAAGGGATTCCAATTCTTTTGTGAATATTCTGTCTTCGTAATTCAAGTTTCTGTTGGGTAAATATATTACTTTATTCATCTTAAAAATGGATGACGATATTCATTTTGTTTTGTGAAATTTTTAATTTAAAACACGTTTACGAATTCTCGTACAGGTCAAAATATAACCAATTTCGCACAGAAGCATTGAGGAACAGATTTTTTAAACACCGTGCTAACATACGTTCCTAACGTGTTAGCAAATTTCAAAATTCACGCAGACACATGGCGCGGTCGCACATGATTTGTGACCGACGAGTGCAAATAAGCTCACATAATTCCCTCTCACTTTCTTCCCTACAATGAAGAAACCATCCTCGTGTTAAAGGGCCAAGCAGTGGCCACAGGCCTCCTGTGACCAATACCCTGTTGCCAAATCTTGAGCTGTTGCCACTTGCTGGGTTATCGCTTTCGAGCAAGGATAGCAAAAGGCACATTGCCGGCGTGGAGAGCCGTTACAGTTCTCTGTCGGAAAATAAAGAGTTCCAGTGCACTGGAACTGGTAATCACTGGATTCTCAAAAATATTTGATTGAATAAAAAATCTACCATTGACACAGTTATTCACTTTCTGTTCATTGCACTACCTATACAAACAATAGAAAAGCCAGTTTTATTTTCTTGTTTTATTGATAACGGTTACGTAATATATTACAACTTTTACACTACTAACACTTCATTCTTCTAATAAACCTTAAGGAAACGACAGAGACACGGCTGAGAGACAAAAAAAATATAATTATTGAAAAGCAAAACGATATATAAAATTCCACGTCTACAACTGATTTCAAAGTCATTTGTCAGATACATAATCTAATGTACAGAATAAAAAATAAGTAGTGCAGGCGAGGATTTGTACTCGAGATCTTCAGCACAAGAAGAAGCCACCCAACCAAATACGCTACGATATTGTCCGTGGGCAGGTCGCTTATGTAGTGTTTTGAATATTACAATGTTCTTGATGCCAGAAAATTCTTTCGAAAAATCGCAAAAGCTACTGTTTGTTTCAGAAAAAATTCTAAATAAAACGTATTTTAAAATTTAGTATTTAAAACGATTACACTTGGAAATAAATCTCCAGCATGTGTATTGGTGGTGTTCGATAACATATATATTGTCACCATATAACTCAAACTTTTGCGAAAAACACTCATATTTTAAGAAACGTGCACACGAGATGATTTGAAAGACTAATATTAAAGAGCAGATTGCATTAAGAAAGAAATATGTATAATTATCTTTCGTCTAACGTAGTGTATTCTTCAGACAACATCCACAGAAGTAACGAATAGTACACAGAAAACTGCCAGAATAGCAAACATTCGTTTCGGTACATTTTTCAGTTTTAGAGGAATATCATTTTGTCACACAATAAATCTTCATTGTATTAATTGTAATAATTGATTATATGTATTGTAATATTTTTTTCAAATATACAATTTGTCCGATTTGTTACACACGATTCAAGCAGGAAGCTTTAAGGTAAATTTACTATGCGCACGAATAATATGAAACAATTGAATATTTGTAATATTGAAAAATTAAAACTTTGTAGTGGAAATAAGACTTACTATGTTATTAAGTACACGTGCAAAGGTTGCGATAGCTCAGTGGCATCGTAACAGTTTTCCCTGTAACGTCACTGACCGGGAGGCCCTAGAGTTCAAGTTCCGACGTTGGCGGATGTTCGACTGTAGTTACATATGTAGGTCGAAAAACTTTGGAGCCGTTTTGAAGAAAAGTTTGAAAATGCTCCCCAGGGGCTTCAACTAAATTAACCCCAAAATTTAAAGAATTATTTTCAAAATCGCAGGGCCTCGATTCGGGCCAGATCGTTAATGGAAAATTAATTTTGACAAAAATTCTACAAATAGTTTACACACTAGTGTTCACAGAGAAACAGACAGACAGAAGAGCGGACACATGGACGAAGAGACGGACGTTTTGAAATAATAACAACACTCTCTTGGTAACTTAAGACCCCAAAAGGTGTATTTCCATTAAAATCTCGACATCGATTTACTGCAACATTACATACATACCTCTCTAAATATTACTTTTGTTACTCCGAATGTTTACGAGAAAGTAAATGTGTGTGTGTATATATATATATATATATATATATATATATATATATATATATATATATATATATATATATATATACACACACACACACACACACACACTTTCACACACAAATAAATACACAAAAAAAACACCAATTACAGAGCCTGAATTCCTGCCCGTCAGAATGCAGTTGTAATGTTATTACATAAACAGGGGGTCCCACCAAATATGGACCACCCCCACAACTTCTAAACGGTTCAGGATAACGAAATGCAGGTTTTGCTGAACAATGCGGAATCATGGGGCAAGTAACAAGCCGTGGGTAAATTGTTTATAATATTTTTAATTTTCGAGAAATTTAATCATCTTCGATTTTTTAAATAGAACTATATATTTTTATCTCCAGCAATGGATAGACCATGAAAAGAGGATTAAAATGATGTATCATATGCTAATATTTTGATAGTAACTTGAGTATAAAATTAGGCTTTCTGACATCTGATTTTGAATTAAACGGGTAATCGTGTAGCAGCTCTTGCAACTCTCGCTTTTGGGGAAGGTGGCCATCACGACGTCTAGACTGTTGCGTCTTGACTGAGAGGGGTGGCAGTGGGGGAAAAGAGGCATAACTACAGCAATTCTTGGTGATGGCATAGACATCACACTAAGAAATACCAATTTTAACAATCAGAATGGGAGATTTGTTCCATTTATTTATTTGGATTTAACTTGCCTTCTACTAAAATTTCAAAACATTGATCGTTCCAAAGAACGATATAAAAAAATTGGTAGCGTAAAGAAGATGTTAATAATAATAAAGATCATTTTCAAACTGAACAAGGAGCCAACCACCGTCTCTTCGATGGTAGATGTCATTTTTAATTAAAATGAACGCTCGTCCACTTTGCAACCATACGACTGCTGTTCTTGAATGGAAAAGAAAACGGTACACTTTCGTCTTCTGCATTTTCAAGTTTGAGGCAGCACTTGGCGCTATGAAATGAGAAACTCTCTAATCAGTATGAGCAGTAGCAAATGCAGATATGCATTTTTGCTAAATTTTGGTAAATTTACTCTGATAGAACTGTCAAGAGTATTTCAAGTTTTTTATTACTTTTTTCTTCTGGTAGTACGTGTTTAAATAGGAAGTTTAGTTACCGTGAATAATAAGAGAAAATTTGGAATTTCAGAGGAAGAAAAGTTCAACTCAGATAAACAACTGGGAAAAAATTCTCATTCATATCGTTAAAATTGATGTTTGTTCATAAGTTTTTCATGTCAAGATCATGAATTGCTACAATTACACCTTCATCCTACACGGCCATCCCTCTCACACTCCTCTCTTCACAAAACAGTATCAACGTCGCGAAGGCCACCTTCCCAAAACTGCGACTGTTCCAAAGGCTGCCCGTTTACTTGAAAATCTAATGCCAAAAAATCTAATTTTATACTCAAATTACTCTTAAAATACTAACATATGATACATTATTTTATTCCAATGTTCATGATCTATCCATTGCTGATGAAGAAATATATAGTTTAATTTCAAAAATCAAAGATGATTAAATTTTCGAAAACTAGAACTATTATAGAGAATTCCTCTACCAGCATGTTACCTGTCCCATGATTCTGCATTGTTCAGCGAAAACTACAACTCGATACCCTGAACCGTTTAGAAGTTATGGGGGTGGTCCATATTTGGTTGGACACCTGGTATCAAATGAACATGAGAAACTTTATGTAACATGATTGATGATAAATGAAAGCGATTGTAGTATACTAAGCGAATGAATAAGGATGACGAAATACGTCTCGCAGTGGAAACCTCGAAATGTTTTCTTTTCCTAGCGTCAAATTCGGGTAGCTATATTTTCTTAATTAAACCGCAAAATATCCAAGCAGTTATTTCAAATTAAATAAAATCGTTACTTTTAATTTTAACGATTATGTTAATGTTTGCTACTCAGAGACACGGAGCACGCTCGAAAGAACACATGAAGTAAACGAAATTGAGGATATTATGATTATTATGTCGTAGTAGCTTCATTGTTGAAATGACGACTGATTCTTTCATATGAGATTTTCTGTGTTTCATGAAGATGACCTCGGCGTATACGTATTTCGAAGACATAAAAACTTCCATGATTTTGACGCGATAAGCGATGACCTCAAACAATCCACTTAGATTCAGAGGGTAGTGTCAAAAAGCATTGGCGTGTTAGTGTCGAATGTAAAAGAATGCTTCTAGAAATTGTTCTGAACTTGGAATAATTGAATTTTAAAAACATGTTTATTTGCAAACTTTGCACCTTCATTGAAATTTACTTAACTGCATACGTAAGCTCACATTCCTTCAAGTACAAATGTCTATAAATAAACATATGTCAATACTACATTATAATAGTATTATTACTTTTTCGCATATTCCATGCTGATGCAGCAGACTTACTGGTTAGAATGAAATTGTGGAAGTTATAACAATGTATTTCGTATTTGTAACGTGTAAATACTGAGGAGCCGGAAGCTTTAATGTCTATATTTATACGTGAAGACAATTAATGCAAAATTATTGTTTTCTTGTATATTTAATTTGAAAAATTTTCCACAATTTTATATGTAAAGAATTGGCTTCCTAAGAAGGTGGATAAAGGCTTTCTCGAGGGAAAGCGAGTGTTACGATTTACGCTTACAAGATCAGGCTATTTCGCCTTGAAACGTATGGAGGAAGGACGCAATTTTCACCGGGGGGGTATTTCTGGAAGCCAATTGATGACTCTTTCTTGCTCCCAAGTTGAAGATTGTTCGGTAGCCGACTCGAGTAGTATTTTAAAATTTATGCTGTAATTGTTAAACAAATGTAACTTAAAGTATTTAGAATAAAATGAAAAATTAGGGAGCTGAAAACCAGGAATATCTAACCAGCAACAATTGTCGTGGCAATATATACAAGCGTTGTGCCGGTTGTCCCCTCCACCGCCGTTAGGAACTTCAAATGTATTTGCTGGAGAAACTAAGCGAGCCGTTGCAAAACGGCTTGTAGAAAAGCTTAGCGTGGGAACTGCCAAAAAAATAGTTGTCATGGCATGCTAATTTCTTATAAACAATTACGTATCTCGAAAACGAAAGAGATAGCGCGCTAATTGGATTGCGGAATTTTTAAGGCAATTTTAAAAAAGCAATACGTTTTGTTTAAAAAATTTAAAAATGTAAAAACAATTTCAAAATTTTGTAATTCTAAAGTGGGAAGGGTTTTCTGATGTCCCAGAACCAAAAGCTGCGAATTAACAATTTTATAAACAATTCCGTAATGTGCGCTATTCTTGCCGGGGAGTGTCCCCAAGTTTTCCCTGATTTGATGATAGCAAAATAACAATTTTGACATGAGATGCAAATTAATTGCTTAATATCTAGTTTAATTGTTACTTTAGTGATAAATATACAGTTGGTCTTTGAATTTTAGTTACATTACTTGAAATGGTTCCCTAGCTGTCCTAACGATTCGAGAAAGACAGTATTTTGCATTTTTGCAAATGTAATATACATATGAACAATTGAAAATATGCAATTATAATCGTTTTTCTTATCGCAAAATTCTGTAGTAAACTGGTCATTTGATAAAGTTCATAAATTGTGTTTGGACAAGAATATTGGAAATTAAATGTGTATAAGAACGTAATTGTTTTAAAATTAGTGTTATTTTATCTGATATCAATGCAATTTCTTCAAAAAGAATTGTGTTAACAGTGGTTAAGTGCTATATGTTCATATATATTTCAATGAATTTACTTTCATGTTCATACAAGTGTTTCTTCCATGTATTTTTTATTTGAAAATACTTCCACATCTGAACTAGCGGCGCCCGCCATTTTGTACGTCGTAATTTTGTTAGGGCACTCCCCCTGCGTTGAGATTGGCTACGATGGTTTGTGAGGCTCCGCCTGCGACGTTTCGTCATGACAAGGGCTGGCCAAGCCGTGCAAGAGCTGAATTTAGCCGCAGACGGCCGCGATCAATTTATGTTTCCAGTACTGTACAAACAGGCGTATCTGGTTTCGGCCGCGGGCGGAAAATGTAAAGCAATTTTGCCTGTAATAAACTCCACTTTCATTAATTTATTGTTTTAATAGTACGTAACTTTATATGCAAGAAAAATCTAAAAAAAATATGCGAAAGCTCATTTATGAAAGAAACTATTAGTCCATGAGAATGTAATGTAATAAAGTTATTATCAAATACTTTCGCTTGCATTCTCTTGAAAACTACTGTCAATGAACTAATTGTAGAATTCCATTTTGAAATAACTACAGACAACATTTTGACTTCCTTTGAATTGCTCTTTCGGCTAATTCCGGACATAATGCTTCAAGATTTTAAACTTCAAACATTCATACGAAAAACGTAATTAATTTTATAACTAACAATAAAAGCTACATTAAACAATTGTTAAATCATTTTTGAATTAATACATGTATTATTATTATTATTGTTATTATTATTATTATTATTATTATTATTATTATTATTGTTATTATCTTTACTAATAAGTATTTTAATTCAGCCCTAAAATCAATGCTACCAACTTTATCGGGATTTTCTCCAGTTTACCTCGATCCTTTGAGCAAATACTGAGATTTGATTTCTGGGCAGTAAATGTAACTTCACTCTGCCCAAGTCTCCTTGAGCTCCCTTTTGCCAGACATGAGAGTAGTGGAGGATTCAGTGGCGGCTCGTGGGTATTCGCACGTTTGCATGTGCACACCCAAATTAATTCGGAGCCATTTCTCTTCAACATCTCTTAACAAGAGGGGTTTCAACATGACAAACAAAACATGGTATTTCAAAACACGCGCCGATCGAAAGCTGCGATTACCGGTCCGTCCGCCTTTCTTTCGTGTTAGCCTGCGGGAGAACACACTGAGAATGTGACCGAGGAAACGGCGTTCTAGGCTGCAGGGGGAGGAGGGGGAACAACGGTGGCTTATGGTGGGTTGGAGCAATCCCCGCGCGGTGCTCCTTCTACGGCGCCGGCGCAGAGGCAATCTCGGGAAATGCCTTGACGTGTCTCGAAGATATAACACTCGAGTACCACAAGTTTTCAACAGAAGTAAGTATGACTTTGAACGAAGAAAGTGTGAGATATCTCTCCACTTAAATGAGCTTTCGCACTAGCGCGCGAAACGCGAACGCATTGCTGTGCAGTGTTGCATTCATAAAAATGTTAATTGTATATAATATGTGTATTCTCTTGTGTTTTAAAGTGAGTTGCAATTACAAAACCATTCCGAAGTATTCAAACCCCAAGAGTATTTTGTAAACGTAAGTATTAGGCTACGTTTCAATGTGTTTTGAGAAACCGAAATCAGAGAGTTCGTTTTTCTGTCAAGGGTGTTTGTGCAACAATGAATAGCGTTTAAAATATGAAACGTAAGAATTCAATGATTTTAATGAGGAAGCCACAGAAAAAAAATTGCTTGAAAAAAACAATGGAATGGAATTGTTCGGCATGCTATCAGACTTCATAAGATGACTTGCGTTGAATTGTCATTATTAATTTTAATGTGTGTAAATGCATGCATGTAATGTATGTCTGTGTGTGTGTGTGAGAGAGAGAGAGAGAGAGAGAGAGAGAGAGAGAGAGAAAAGGAGAGAAAGGGAGAGAGGATTGAGAGAGAGAAAGTGAGTGGGAGAAAGAAGAGAAACGTCGCATACCTTAATGTCTAATGACATCTCTACGAGCCGCCACTGGGAGGATTAATAAATTGTTAGCAGTGTATTCAAAATCAAATTTGAATGTCACTCGAAGTTCTTTCACATAGAGGTGAGAGGTGATTGTATTTACTGTATTTTGAGTATTTAAAGTATATATTTACGCTAAATACGTATGTATTTAGCAATTCAAAACCTAATGTATTTTGAGAATGTATTTAAGTCCTTATTTGCAAAGTATTTTGCCTAACCCTGAGTTCAAATGTTAACTTAGGCATTAAATATCATTGTTAACATAAATATTATTTTCCCCTTTGATGACCAATGTATGTAGTTTCTAATTGTATAGACACAATTACTCAGCAGAATAGATTTTACTTAGCAATTAAACTTGCACAACAATTTTAATTATCTAATATTGTACCAAAGTAGTGTAACGTAACGTACAAGTCTTATATTGGATTTCATGTAGTCACAACAATTTAAATTATCTAGTAGTATCAAAGTAGTGTAACGTAACGTACAAGTCTTATATTGGATTTCATGTAGTCAGCAGATGATACTGGCACCTGATTAATATGTATTCTAATTGTAATTGAGGTAATTCTAAATGTTGCATGAATATATTGTTCTCACTCTTATATTGTCGATTTTTTGTCAGTGGTATTTTATCATTTTTTTCTCAAAAACTGACTTACTATAGTCAATTTTACTGCAACAATTTTACTGTTACTTGCCAGATGACATTAAACGATTAAATTCAATAGAAAAGTTTAAATCCCAAGTGAAATCGTTTCTGCTGCATAACTGTTTCTATACAATTAGAGACTATACTGAGCATCACAAGAAAAGTACCATTAATTTTAACAATGATACATAATGCATTATTTACCTTTTGGACTGTATAAATAAGTATAAACAACCTGTAACAACTATTGTACTACAGCTTCCGGGTCAATGACCCCATCTCGATCAGGTTTTTCGTCCAGTTTCCCTGATCCATTGAGCAAATGCTGAGATGGCCCCTTGTTTTGCTTCTGGACATAAATGTAACTTCATTTTCTGTGCACGTCTTCTAGAATTCAGTGGGAAATACAATTATTCAAATTATCGTTTCCATGTCGCGGCAGGAAGTTATAAGAGCCAAAATTTATTGCTTATTTATCTTTGAAAATAGATTTTATTACATGGGAGTTTTTTTGTTGTTTTTTTCTCCCTTGCAAAATTCAAAATTTATTGCCTATTTACCCTTGAAAATAGATTTTTTTACATGGGAGTTTTTTTGTTTTTTTTTCTCCCTTTCAAAATTCAAAATTTATTGCTTGTTTATCCTTGAAAATAGATTTTATTACATGGGAGTTTTTTGTTTTTTTTCTCCCTTTCAAAAATTCAAAATTTAAGTAGTATATGACTTAGTGTAGGGATCACAGAATTTTGAAAATGTGCACACAATTCACTTTTCCCCATAGCACGTCATACGCAGTTTTTAACTGTTTTTTTTGACGTAAAATAAATAAAAAAATAAATAAAACAAGACTATTAGGTCACCCGTTTCCCGAGCAGTCTCTCCAAACCCAACTTCTAAGAGTACGAGAAACCTTTCTATACATTAGAGAACGCCAATATCCCTTTCAGACTGCGCACATTTTACAGTAATGCAATTTTATAGGTACCAGTAACGACACAAAGAAGTCAATGAAAACGGATCACCCCCAATTGAGGTAATGTAGTTATGAGTTTTGGTAATACTGTATTGAAATTTAGACAACACGCAACGAAACGGAACGGAAAGTCAGTCTTTAACGGGCGGCATCCGTAATGGATTGTTGCAGTCGGCCGGCCGTTAAGGTCAATCGAGTGGTATTAAAATTAGCGATGGGTCGATACATGAATTTCTCGATACTCGATACCGTTACCTGTCTGAGAGCTTCGATACTCGATACCATACTACTTTAAAGGCTCAGCAGCAAAAGTGGTTCAATCAGAATTGGAAGGATATATTTTGTTCTTCACAAATGCATACATGCACTATTTTAATATTGAAAAACTATTGAGATGAACATACCTTTTCTTACAGTTTTTAAAGATTCGTATTAAAGAAAACTAACATTCTAACACTTTCTGTGTCCATTCTATTTCTTTTATTTGTCACAGATCAATCTAGCTGTACTGGATAGTCTCTCCGAAAACACTGTTGCTGATGGAATGCACAAGTATCGAACAGCACTTTTTCTTAATTTAGGGAGAGTCATTTTGTTTTTCCAGTGAGATAGTACATTTGGATCAGGAGGAAGAAAGTCCGCACATTTAATTCATCTTCTTGTGCTGTGGTTTCGTATACACAGCATGATATTTCGTGGTCACTCTTCAGAATATTCCTATAAAGAGACCACATGTCAATGAATTTTCGGGGGTTCAGTAGTTGAGGATGCCTATAAAATTAATTAAATTAATTAAATATTGAACAATAAATGCTTGTCTAATTAGAAATTTCTAATGTAGATAATGTAAATGAATTATTCGGAATCATATACAGTGATTTAATTTTGTTTTAACTACTGAAATATCGGAAAATTGAAATCGTGATTAAAGGGTTGTTATTTTCTTGTGGTCATGGTGTATCTAGGTTCAAAATGTTTAATTAATACCTTGAATCTATTGTCCTCAATAATAGTGATTGATTGATTATCTTTGCGTATCATGCAAGCAGATTCTCTTATTATTGCTTTTCAACGGTTGTCTCCTTATTAAATCTGTTCTTTGTGGCCAAAAAATCAATGAGTGTTGGTTGATTAACTTCTACCACAAGTAAGTACAATCTGCGACGATTGCAACGTCCGGTGCAACATTAGTTGGCTTGGCTCTCCTGTGTTCGGTGGAGCTGAATACTACCCGGTGTATTGATGTAACATGTTTGCTTTTTAATTACTAGGATTGCGTGATTTTTCACCCGGCAAAAATGATTTTTTCACATTCTAAAATTAGCACGATTGTTATCTTTCGAGTCCTCTTCAAAATAATTCCACACTTCATTCTTTTTTATTGTGGAATGCACTAATCTAGTCGTCTTTTGGTCACTATAAAATGCAGAACAGAGCTCCGTCAGATGCGTCGGCGGTGGGCTGAGGAGGGGAGTATCTCGGGAAGAAACGCTGTCATCGAGCATTGCTTATCGTGCCTGTCTAGATTGCCGGGAGCTCACAAGGAAGAATTACCCAAAGCTGAATTGGTCGTGAATAGCGTCAAGAGATAATGACAGGCGCGAGTGGGATAAAGAGCGGGGCACGGCGCTCGGACGTTGTAGCATTGGGTAATTTTAACGACTGTAAGTGAATCCGAACAGACGGACACTTCCTAATCAACACTAAGAATAGAACCAGAAGATTATGGACCAAACTCAGAAACCCACACGTAAAGAAAGAATTGAACCTTTTAAATTCAAAAACAAAAAAAGCAATAAACGACTTTCATAGCTCAACCTACAACAAACTAATAAAATCATTAAGCACAACCTATAATTCTCTCTGGCAGTTCACTAAAAAAATCCAAATAAGAAAAATTGCATCCCACCTCTAAATACGTCAATGGGGAAAACATTCACCTCTTTTGACAAAGCCGAAGCATTGGCCAATCATTTTGAAACAACATTCACGCTCAACAACACACCAACTCATTCCGATCATGCGATGATATTACTAACAGTTTCAGCCCCGAACTATGATGTACCACAGAAGATAAAATTCATATCCCCAAATGAAGTGAAAAACATAATTAAAAAACTTCCACAAAAAAAAGCCCCTGGTCACGATAAAATCACTAATAAGATCCTAAAAACCTCCCATCCTCAACTATAGCCTATAAAAACAACATATATAACTCAATAATAAGAATTGGATATTACCCTATAGTATGGAAAAACTCAATCATAATACCTATTCCAAAATCATATAAAAATCATAGCAGTGTAGAAAACTACAGACCGATAAGTTTACTAACCACACCTTCAAAAATTCTCGAGAAACTAATTCTAAAAAGGTTAAATAGCTACCTTCAGTCAACTCAAATTATTCCATTACACCAGTTTGGCTTTATAAGTCATGTATCAACTACTTAGACTCTCAGAAAATATCCACACAGCGTTTCAAAACAAACATCATACAATAGTTTCATTTCTTGACATTTCACAGGCGTTTGATCGAGTATGGCACAAAGGACTATTATACAAACTCCGAACAATGGGAACACCAAACTACTTAGTAAACTTCATCAAAAGTTTTCTAACTGATAGATCCTTTACAGTTTCCGTAGAAAATCACATCTCCAACCCCCCAAAAAATAATAGCAGGCCTTCCACAAGGTTCACCACTCTCACCCACACTATTCACCGCTTCTTCCTCAATTTTTGGCCAAAACATCGTTATTATGCCTTGTGACTTCCTCCTATTCCCAAAACTTAAGAAAACACACAGCTGACATACCCACTACAATACATACACAATTAGCACAATTCGCCGACGATACCGCAATCTACAAATCCAGCCATTCACTTAACACCATTACCGATAGGATACAAAATCAGCTCAATGAAATAGACCAGTGGTCAACATTGTGGAAAATCAAACTTAACCCAACTAAATCAACTGCCAAAATATTCTCACTTTGTGGCGTGGAATTGCGCGTTTAATCGCACTCCAAACCCCCTCAATAACATTTGTATGCGCTCCAGTTTTGGGATCTTTGAACGTAATAGAATGATTAACTCCTAGATGGGTAAAACTATCTTTAACACAATCACAAGCCTTCCAGCAATCCGAGATCACAATAGTATTCGGCTTGATGTAATTCTTGATGATGTCCAAGAGTACATTCAAGATGATGTCCAAGGACTGAGAGGAACCTCTTTCAACACCACTAGACACCCATTTCCCTTCCTTTTGCCACTGTAATACTTACTTTTACCAAACTTACTTTCATCGATTTCAACCTCTTCACTTCCAAAAGCCAGTATTGGCTGAACTTAGCGCAGGAAGAAACGGAATGAAGACGACGATAAAGAATTGCTCAGACGGGCCATAACCTATGAAGAAACATGGGTACTCTGATGGATTTATGGATTTCAACGGTGTAATGGATCATGAGTTCTTGCCAGACTATGAAGGCAATAAGGAATACACGTTGGAAATTTTACCCCGTTTATATGAAGCAATCCGTAAAAAACGCCTGTTTTTGTGTCGAAACAATTCATGGCAGTTGCATCACGATAAGGCACTTGCTCACACTTCACCGCTTCTTCCTCAATTTTTGGCCAAAACATCGTTATTATGCCTTGTGACTTCCTCCTATTCCCAAAACTTAAGAAAACTTTAAAAGGAAGACGTTTTGCCCACATTCAAGAAATAAAAAAAAATGCTGAAGGAGTTAAATCCCATACGGAAAAATGCGTTCCAGGAGTGCTACAAGAACTGGAAACAACCTTCCCATAATATATTATGTGTTTGGAATTATTGTGAAGAGAACAATTTCAATGTTGAAAAATAATTTATTTCAGAAAACTAAGTTTTCGCGTACTTATTTATCATACCTCGTAAGATAAGATTTGAGACTAGAGATTATCGATGAGGCTCTCGATTATCTGAGTCCCTAGTAACCGAGGCAGTCATAAAAAAAGCAACAGAATAATTAATTGTGATGTCAATGAACGATGTCGAGCAGGTGGCGGTCTCGGACCAAAGGATCGCGGGTTCGAGCCCCACCTCGGGCATGGTTGCGGTGTGTGTGTCTGTATGTTTGTGTGTGTCTATTTCATCATCCGTCATCATCATCATCATAAATTCACCTCATCCTTCAGGTCTAACAACCCAGGGTTATAAAAATGGAATCATCTCCCCTATAGAAACTAACGCGCACCTTCCCCGATCAACAGTCAGGCACGTATCGCGTGGCCCAATGATGGCCGATTCACGAAAAAAAAAAGTCTGATTGAAAACAAATAAAATGTCAAGGGAACATTTCCCAGAATATTATTCCTTTTTAAAACTAATAGTTTTTCTTTGTACCCGATTAGGGACAGGATTTGCAGCGCTATCACTCCTTTCCAACTGTATCTGATTGTTTCGAAGGAAACGTTGAGCAGAATTTAATCTCGCAAGAGATTGTGCTCTTGAACTCCAATTGGAGTGTCGTTTGCCGTATCACCCGCCTCGTGAGTGCGTGCGCTGCCACATAGTCTAGCGATAAGACGGATGAATATCACTCGTGTGGAGTGCGGGTGATGGCAGTAGAGGAGAGCCAGAAGAGATGTGGCGATGTGAGAGCGGTCCGCCTGCTCGGTGAGTAAAGGGCGAAGCTCACCCTTCCAACGACGATCACTCGCGGGACCGTTCTGAGTTGACTGGAAGAACGGCTATCTCCAGGTCAAGCCGGTTTCCCATTTCTCAGCTATTGATTAGGAACCGGATTTTTACGCAATTGCGTATCCCTTTTTTGCTTGTTAGCTCTGAGCAAGTGAAGGTTTTACTTTGGTTTCCTGTTACTTACCGGTTGTAACAAACTATCTTCAGAACGCATGTACTGGTCGGGGAAAAAGGTGTGTCGAGATCGTAAAACAAGCTATGTCAAGAAACACTTTCTCAAACTGAAAAAACTGCAATAATGACTTGACAAATGGCAAGACAGATAAAGGTTTAAAAGAAAAGACTAATTAAACTCATTAATGAATTCTTTTCAGCAGTTTGGGATATTTGAAAAATCATTATCAGTCGATGATTGCCATACACAGTTCATAAGAGAACTACAGGTGCTACAGAATGGCGCAGACTTTCTCGTAACATTTTTTTCTTATTTCCTTGGTGAGAAATGGCTCTATTCTGCTCCATTCTCTGGCCAGCTGCCATCTATCGTCACTCTAAGTACTTTTCGGTTTCTTAATAGTAGAACCGAAATATTACTTCATGAATATTAAAGAAGGGTAAAACCTCGTCCTAAATAGAAATTTTCATCGAAAATTTGAGGCCGTTTTTAAGAAATAGCTATTAAGCATTACTGTAAATACAAAATTTGAAGCTCTTTTTCACAGGAATCTATTAAGTTTTGGAAAAAACTTTATTTGAAGTAATTTGAATGATTTCAACTCACAAATTCAATAGTGTATACAAATCGATGGAAATGTTCATATTAAAGACGTGAGAGATATTTTTTAAAAAAATGTGTATTTTATAAAAGAAACAAAAGAATACGCCAAAATGAACTTTAGGTCATTTTAAACAGTGCAACTAACACTATCTATTGGAAAAATTTGAAGAAAAAATTTGCAACATTTTTTGACAAAATGGCGTTTGAGCGTTTCTAAAAATGCGGAATTTTGATCTCATTTTAACAGAAAACTTTAACTTCTAACAGAAACTTTAACTGACATTGTTCAAAACACATGTACGTGTAAATATAAGAATGTGAAGAAATCGCATCTAATGTAAATATTACCGACGTGAGAGACAAGTAAAAAAATACATTTTTGTAATTTTTGAAAAAACAAAATAGATCAATGTGTCTTTTATGTCATCATATAGGGTTCGCTTGGCACTAACCGAAACTTTAAAGAAAAAAATGTGGAGCCGTTTTTTGACAAAATCTTGTTTTTGTATTTTTTTAAATTTGCAGATATTGCACGTACTCTTTCACGAAAACTACTAAAATTAAAAAAAAAATGTACTTGCCCTAAAAGAAAGAACTATTTATGGACAAAAAATTTCATTTGAAGGAAAAATCTTTATCTTCAATTTTGTAGGTGTAGGAATACGCCGAAAAATTCAAACTTTTGATATTTTCGAAAAATCAGAGTTAACCGAATAAATCGGACGTATGCCACGTTCATAAGTGTATTTTACTCTATTCGTAAAAAAAATGTAAAGAAAAAATTTGGAGCCATATTTGAAAACCTTTTGAAAATGTCCGAGGGGCTTCCTGTTAAGTACCCCCAAATTTTAATGAATGTTTCTCAAAATCGCAGATGTCTGACTCACGGCAGGGCAGGGGTTTCTTCAATTTGGAAAAAATCATATGCACAGTTTAGACACCAGTATTGTCAGACGGACAACACTAGCACCAGAAGGACGGAGGCACGTTTTCCTTTCAATTGGATTCTCTGCACTAAGGTCTCACAAAACTGGGATTCAGGCTACGCCACGCGTTAGAGGATTTTTTCATTTAATTTAGCAACCGGTTTTATGCATTTTTTTGTTACCAGATCCCAGCAATGAATTTTTATCCGCCGAAAATCCGTCGTTTTTTCGCGCAGCATTCCATAACTTTCTCTATACTATGTATATACCCTGTATATACGTGCGTATACGAGAAAGTAACTAGAGTTGCTACAGAATGGCACATACTTTCTCGTAGAAAATTATTTCTAATTGCCTTGGTGTGGTATGTCTTTAAAGTCTTGCTCCATTCTCTACCCAGCTGCCACTATCGTCGCCCAAAACACATTTTTTTGGCTTTTTCTCAACTTTTTGCTTTCCTAATAGAACAACCGAAATAATCCTTCAAGAATATTAAGAAGAGTAAAACCTCGCCCTAAATAGAAAGTTTCATTGAAAAATTTGAAGCCGTTTTTAAGAAAATGATCTTTAAGCATTACTGTAAATGCGAAATTTAAAGCTCTTTGAGTTTGCGAAAAACTTCTTTTGAAGCAATTTGAAGCACTTCGGCTTACAAATGTAATAATGTATACAAATTGATGGAAATGTGTATATTAACGGCGTGAGAGATATTAAAAAAATTACATTTGCGTAATTTTTGGAAAAACAAATGAATACACCAGAATGAACTTTACATCATATTAAACAGTGCAATTAGCACTATCCATTGAACAAATTTGGAGCCAAAATTGGCTTCTAAAAATAGAAATCTTTAAATGAGGTCACGTTCAACTTTTCGTAAATATGAGCAGATTTTGGGTAACTTTGAGTGAAATATAGGCCTAAGCAATTTTAAGTTTTTTTCTCAAAAACCCACTCAAAATTTGGTCTTTAAAATTTTTTTCAAATATGTAGTAAGGGACGGTAAAAAATAATGACGCAAATCCCACTTTCGGGTATTGCTCGGCTTTTCGAAAACATCTTTTTTTTTTTTTTTTGAAACTACAAAATTGAACATGGCGATTTTTGTCTCAGAGAAAGTTGGTTGTAAATAATCAACTCTTTAAAAACGATGATGTATAAGTTTATGTAAAAGTTGGTAATTTTTGTGTAATTTCTGACTGAAATTAATGAAACATAATATTTAGGCGCCCCGCCAAATATGAATCACAAGAAAAAATTTCGGTGAACAGGAACGGACCAAAAGAAGATACAAGATAGTTAATGTTATTTTAATTATATTTTACTACTGAAAAACCCAATTTTCATTTGATTTTACTGATTATGTAGTTGATTTTCTCAATCTATAGATGAATTTTCTTTCAACCAATTCGCAAACATTAATTGAAAAAATCAGACCAATTACGGTTGTATGTATTTGTTTTAATTCATTTTGTTTCATATGCTGAAAATAAAATATTTTAATACTATTTAAAAACCTCAATTGATTAGTTTCTGATAACTCTTATTTTCTGCCCAATTGGCGGAATTCCGCCCAATATGGCATCCCTTCACTGCACTTAAAAGCTCCAATTTTTGTTACGTCAGAACGTAATATTTATTGTTAAGAATGCATTTAGAAATTCTAAAGGAAATGACCAGTGACATTCGAATTTCCAAATTTGATGAACACTAGTGTAGAAACGGGTGGTCAAAAATTTGATTCAGGTCTCATTAAAATCAGAATTTAATGCCCCTGTTTTCAATATTGTGAGTCCTTTACGAGATATAACCGTAAAATCACAAATATACCCCTTTCGAGGGTACATTGTTTCCATAAACGTTTTAACATGAAATTTCCAGCCGGATTTGCCATTATAAGCTAGTATACTTGTCATTTACCATTATTATTAAAAATATTAATTAACTTTCTTCAATTTCAGGAAAAATGGACAATTCCATAGACCATTTCAGGTAAGTTCACATCATTATCTCTTCTATCAGTTTTCAAAAATATTAGAGAGACTTTACGTACGAATGGAAACCTTTCTCACTAAACACGACGCGCTTTCAGATTGCCAACATGGATTTAGAAAATCAAAATCAACGGAAACAGCTATATTTTCTTTTCTTAAAGATGTCGCCTCATCATCATTAGATCAAAACGAGGCACCTATTGGATTATTTTTTAGATCTCTCAAAAAGCTTTTGACGTCATTGATCATGACATTTTACTTTCAAAATTACCTTCATATGGAATCCGTGGTATTGCTCTAGATTGGTTATGTTCGTACCTTAAACAACGATCTCAGAAAGTTGAAATACCTTACTGGAATGATGGAACATTACGTACGCACCTTTCCGACTCTTTGCCCGTTGCATGTGGAGTTCCTCAAGGATCGATTTTAGGGCCTATTCTGTTCCTACTTTACGTAAACGATATGCCCTCGACGATTCGAAACGGAAGAACGGTTCTCTTTGCGGATGATACGAACATCCTTTGCAATAAAGAAACCGTAAATAGTACAATATCAGATGTTTCAAATTGGTTCCGAAATAACAAATTAATAGTAAACGAAAAGAAAACGGTTTTAATGCAGTTTTCCATATCAAATAAACAATTCTGTGCTCCATTGAAAATGAACAGTGTACCATTGACTCATGTTAATGCAACAAAATTTTTAGGTCTCTCAATTCAGTCAAACCTTAAATGGAACGTCCATTTAAATGAATTGAACACAAAATTAAGTTCATTATGCTACGCGTTCAGAATTCTTGCAAATTCAGTCAGCCTTCATACTGCTCGTTGTGTATACTTCGCGAATGTTCATTCCCGCCTGAGATATGGCATAATATTCTGGGGAAATACATCTTATAGCTCCCAGACTTTTAGATTACAAAAACGAATTGTACGAATAATAACCAAATCCCACCCACGTGATTCATGTAAGCCTCTCTTCATTAATCTAGGAATTCTACCATTACCGTGTCTTTTTATTTACGAATCAGTGGTTTTTGTAAAAAATGACTTGCTCAAGGGCGGGAATATATTTTCAGAAAATGCCGAAGTCTATTACTATAACACTCGACGTAGAAATCATATTCATCAGGTGACAGTATCAACAGCTCATTACAAAAAATTCACATACAATACATGTACATTATTTTACAACACTTTGCCAGATGACATTAAACGATTAAATTCAATGGAAAAGTTTAAATCCCAAGTGAAATCGTTTCTGCTGCATAACTGTTTCTATACAATTAGAGACTATACTGAGCATCACAAGAAAAGTAACATTAATTTTAACAATGATACATAATGCATTAATTACCATTTGGACTGTATAAATGAGTATAAACAACCTGTAACAACTATTGTACTACAGCTTCCGGGTCAATGACCCCCATCTCGATCAGGTTTTTCGTCCAGTTTCCCTGATCCATTGAGCAAATGCTGAGATGGCCCCTTGTTTTGCTTCTGGACATAAATGTAACTTCATTTTCTGTGCACGTCTTCTAGAATTCAGTGGGAAATACAATTATTCAAATTATCGTTTCCATGTTGTCGCGGCAGGAAGTAATAAGAGCCAAAATTTATTGCTTATTTATCCTTGAAAATAGATTTTATTACATGGGAGTTTTTTTGTTTTTTTTTCTCCCTTTCAAAATTCAAAATTTATTGCTTATTTATCCTTGAAAATCGATTTTATTACATGGGAGTTTTTTTGTTTTTTTTTCTCCCTTTCAAAATTCAAAATTTATTGCTTACTTATCCTTGAAAATCGATTTTATTACATGGGAGTTTTTTTGTTTTTTTTTTCTCCCTTTCAAAATTCAAAACTTAAGTAGTATATGATTTAGTGTAGGGATCACAGAATTTTGAAAATGTGCACACAATTCACTTTTCCCCATAGCCCGTCATACGCAGTTTTTAACTGTTTTTTGACGTAAATATATAAATAAATAAATAAATAAATTATCTATTTATTTCGAATGAGTAACCACTATTTAGGTAATGCATTAGAGATATAAAACGTGAAATTATCGTTGTGATTTATTGTTTAAATATGTTGTACTGTGAAGTTCATTATGTAATTTCTGTTTCGAAATAACAATTCAGTATTCTGCTCACCTAATTGAATGAAAGGTTGTTTGGCAACTTCCCACACTCATCAACAATGTCCCTCAAACAAGCCTCACTAATTTTTTTGTTTAGTTAATTAATAAGCTAATTCATTCCATGAAAAATCTTTAATTATCACCGTGCATGCGTGTAATTAAAACTTCACAACAACTAGTCATAATTTGAATTATAAACATAAAAACATAAAAAATCGTTTAAGTCACCACAACACAGACGTGACCAAGGTATTTCCAGGCAGCCATGAAACATGAACAAAAATAAATTACACGAAGAAGCAGAATGTAGGACAGACAACGAGAGCAGCACTGCACTTTGTTTTGCTTCGGAGAGAAAGAGACAGAGCTATTGGTATATTCAGTACAATTGACAATCAAAGCACTGATTTAAATAATACATTTATTCCTTGACGAAGGACACGCTGGATAAGAGCCCAACATTTATTGCTGATTTATCCTTGGAAATAGATTTTATTACATTGGAGCGGGTTTTTTTCTTTCTTCAAAATTCAAGTAGTAAATGGCTTAGTGTAGGGATTACAGACTTTTGAAAACGTGCACAATATTTACTTCTCCTCATAGCACGTCATGCACAGTTTTTAACTGTTTTTGACGAAAATCTATATATATAAAAGAAAGTCGTGTTAGTTACACTATTTATAACTCAAGAACGGCTGTACCGATTTGGCTGAAAATTGGTGAGCAGGAAGCTTAGAGCCAGGAGACGGACATAGGATACTGTTTATCCCGTTCGACAGCGTTTCTGTGTGAGAACGCACGTTTTTGCACGTTTTCGCACGTTTCGCGTGATTTCGCATGTTAGCGGTCATTGTTGCCTGTTGAAACCCATTGTTGTAACGCCGCACTGATAACAGAAGGCTATAATGATAGCCGCCTTTCGTTCGCCGTTATATCTATATATAGTCGTGTTAGTTACACTATAACTCAAGAACGGCTGTACCGATTTGGTGAGCAGGAAGCTTAGAGCTAGGAGACGGACATAGGATACTATTTATCCCGTTCGACAGCGTTCCTGTGTGAGAACGCACGTTTTTGCACGTACGCAGTGCAACAAGGATAGTACAGTTTCTCACAGTGAGTGCGACGCGAGAAAAAGATGGGGCCGGCTGTTAAGACGGAACAGAGTTCGCCGGGTCAGCTTGTAAATAAAAAAATATTCATTGGACATAGCTTACGTCTTGTTGGCGCTATAACAAGTTTTTGGGCTTCTTTTCCTTCTCTCCTAATCTCGCAATTCATATTCTTGTTTAAATGTAGACTCGCAGAAGTACGATGTTGCCTTCTTAGGAATTTGGAGATCGTATACTCCCTCCTCGTCGCAAAAGTTGCGCCTTGCCAGGCCTCACAGTGTCTCACCCCGCCGCGATGTCATTTCGCTACGTACTGCCTTCGAAAGCACAGCCACAGAAACAAAGGAACCTGAATGAACAGCGCCGAAGGTGGATGTTTTGGGACCGTGACAGCGCTGAAACGTAGCGCTCTCTCCCGAAAAAAATTAGAAGGTAAAAGTATCAAGGAACCATATGAGTTATTTTATTTATTTCAATTGATTGATTGATTTTCGTGTATCCGGGCGCGTCAACGGCTTTGGTCATTCGTCCTGTAAGTGTAGTGCATGTTTTTTTCTCGGGAGATGGCGGTGATCTTAACCCGCTGGATGGCGAGATCCGGCGCTGACCTACCATCGGCAAGTGGGGTTTCCCCCTAACCTGGATTCTCCCACCAGCGGGGCACCGCCCCAGCCGGGACAAGCTCTAAGCGACCGACCGGTCTCCCGGAATATGTGGTAGTATAGTGCATATTAGTGTTGTGACATACCAATATGTGACATAATATGGTACAATATTTATTATAAATTGCGTAAATTATAGGGGATAAATATATGTGAATATGCTAGCATAGCAACGGTAAGCGAGCCGTCGTCAAGGTCAACAATCTCCATGCAGTGACAATCGTGGAGACGGCTAGTTCATTTTGTATAGAATTCAGGGATTGACCGAAAAAGCAGTGACAGTCGTCAAGACGGCTAGTTCATTTTGTAAGAAATTTAGGGATTGGCTAAGTACGGAAGTACATCAAGTGTTGTCTGTAAATAAACAATCGAAAAGATGGACCGAGCTTCGCAGGGCTGAAAGAATACGATAGGCATTCATTCTGATTCCGTGGTGTTTAACGGATCGTGCTCCAATTAATGTTAGGAGTTTTGTGGGACTTGTAAGCATCTACTAGGGAGTAGATATTGATAGAACTTCGAATTTGAATGCTATGTGTGACATTAAAACTTAAAATATTTCAAGTGAACGAGTTAGAAGGACATTGAGGGCATAGGCGAAGTTACATTAGGTAAGTGGATTGGAATGCTAACAGCAGATAGTTTATTGATCGTTGAGTATTCAGCATACGCGTGGGACGAACTTGGAATTCGTAAATTGGCGAACGAATTTTATTAACGAGACTTTATTAACTTCGGAAACAGTGATGAACGGTGATTGAAGCGTGCTTCTGCAAGAAAAGAAGAGAGAAGATGGTATCTGGACCTGAGGACAGCGACGTCGGAGAAGAATGAAGATGGTCCAAGAGCGTGCGAAGACGAATACGACATTAAAGGTTGGAACAGGTCATGACCAAGGTTTTTTTTCGTATTGTGTAAAATCATAAAGGACCAAAATTTGTTTAATAAATTTCCATGTTTTGTGAAATGAATACATGATTCTCATTGAGCCAATTCTAGTAACGAAGTAGCAAGATAGAAATATATTTGCTTTTCAGATTCCTCGACCACTCTGTATAGATGACAGATCGGATAATCATCTATTAGCATACAATAGTGATTATTTCTATAAAACCCATCGACCCAGGTAGCCGGAAACTAAGTTATTTATAATTAGAGTTGGAGGTTAACTTTTATGATAGTATTAGCGTAATCTTTTCCTGGCGCCCATTTATACAAATTCGGAATGGATTACGTTGAAATAAATCATCAATATAGACAGTTTATTTCAAAATGGCGCTCCAACTGGAGCTGAATTTGTTTTAAATTAGACAGTTTATTTTAAAATGGCGCACCAACTGGGGCTGAATTTGTTTTAAATTAGTTTATTTCAGTGTAAGTGTAGAGGATATGACAAGGAAGAGGAAGGACAGATCGCGCCCGGTCCGTGGCCCGTTTGTTAGGGTACTGTTTCGGCATTCCCCCGGTGTTGATCGGAGAAACCACAGAAAACTACCGATTAGAGCAGCCGGCCGCTAGAATTCTCCTCCGGACATCGACTGAATTCGACCTAGCTGAAAAGCTAGTGTCGAAAATCCTGCCGCTGTCAGGACTCGAACCTAGGACCTCCCGGTCAGAGAGTTTTCATCAAGACATCAGTTGATGCACTGAATTACCGCTCCCGGTTTATTTATTTCAACAATTAACAAAAATTACAACGTTTGAGCTAGAAAGAGGCATTGGAAATATATTTTAAATAATACTTTTATGTAAAAATGTTTTTTAAAACATTTATTACCTGTTCAATTACACATAATTTTCCAGGAATTTGAAAAAATTGTATTGAACATTGTGGGAAGAGATTTAATTTGGCAAATTATGTATTTACCAATTTTGAACATAAGTAATGTAAATACATTAAAATAAAAGTTATTGAAATATGTGATGGGTATAATAAAAGTTGGAAAAAATAGTTAAAGGTTAAGTTTAGAAGATATTGAATGAAACAGAATAAACATTTACATTTAGGGAGGGCGAAAAATGTCTTTGGGAAAATGGGAACGAATACGAAGAGCAGAATAATTTTGACCTAGTGTAGTGTTCAGATGCAGGAGACAATGGTAATGTATTAAAAACAGTTTGAGTGTGTTGAATTATAAAGGTTTTAATAGAGTCAAATTGAAGCTCCCTATGGATTTGTTTATTTGAAGTGAACCAATCTGGTATTAGTACTTTTCTTAGGAATTTATTTTGTATAATTTGTATTTTCTAGATGTTAGTAGATGAGGCATTACACCAAATACGACAAGCATATGTAAGAGAAGGGCGAAAAATGGATTTAAAAATTGAAATTCCACAATGTATTCTTAATTTTGAATTGTTATTAAAGAAAGGGTACAATTTTGAAAATTTGAGATAGGTTTTATTAGTGACAATTTTAATATGTGATTTCCAAGTGAGACGCTGGTCTAAATGTAATCCTAAATATTTAACTGGTATATTATTGTCAAGCCAAGGAATATTGACATAGTTGATAATTAGGGAAGGAGATTTAGTTGGTCTACAAAGAGTAAAAATCTTTGCTTAAATTTTATTAGGATTTACCAGTATTCTCCAGAGTTGAATCCATTTTATAAATTTTTGAATAGAATTTTGTAGTATATTACGTGCAATTTTGTTATTATTTTGAGTAGCGATTAATGCTGTGTCATCAAGTTAGAGAGCTATTGTGATAAAAGGTAACTAGGGAGTATCTGACATGTAGATATTAAAATGTAAAGGAGAAAGAGTAGAACCTTGAGGAATTCCTGACTGTATGGATCGTACACTGAAAAGAGAGTGGTTTAGTTTATTTCTATTGTTAAATGACGATCAAAGACAACATTATTAATAATTTTGCATAAATATATTGGAAGTCATAAGGCTTTCTAATTTTATAATAAAATTTAATAATGTAATTAGATTAATTCTCTTCGTATAATTTAAATAATAGACCCACATGCCAAATGTTGTCAAATGCTAGAGCTATATCTAAGAAAATGCCAAGAGTATGTTTTGTATTATGAAAACTGTCGGCTGTTAGTTCAGAAACACGTAAAAGTTGATGTGTGATGGAGTAATTTGAGTGGAAACCAAATTGATAATTAGGTAAAATTTGAATTGAAGATATATAATTAAGAAGAGGAGTTAATAATAACTTTTCGAACATTTTTGATAATGACGGCAAAAGACTGATAGGGCATTGGGTTCTTTGCCAGCTCTACAAACAGGAAGAACAAGAGCGAATTTCCAAGCTTGAGGGAAAGAAGAAATACGAAGCATAGAATTGATTATGTTTGTTAATTTAGCTACATTTGATATGTTTCATTATTTTATCATTTTGTTTAAAATTGCGTCATGACCGAAGGCTTTACTGATTTTTAATTTTTGTGTTATTTTCATTACTTCATGAGGAGAAATATACTTAAGGGCTGTAGGAACAGAATAAATGGAGGAAGATATAAAAGTTTCTATTTTCATGCTTGATTAATTATAGGATTTGGTGTAAATGATTTTTCAAAATGGCCCGCAATTAGATTAGTTTTTTGCTCACCAGAATATACTCTAAAAGAACCGTTATTTGAAATAGGAATAGGGGAATAAAATTTCATTAATCTTTTAATAGTAGACCATTGAGGCCTACTGTTAGGGTGAATTTGTTGTATGTAATTTTGAAATTTATTAAATTTGTAATTATCAATACGTGATTTAATAATTTGAGATTATTTTTTTTAAATGTTTGGTCAGTGAGTATGTTGCCAATATCTTATTATGTAATTACATTAATACATATAGGTAATTGGGTTCGAGAATGTATATAAGGTTTAAAATGTGTAACATAATTTTGAAATTTTGATAGGAAAATTGAAGAGTTTTGGTGTATTTGTCAATTTCGCTGTCTAAAGGAGTAGCTCCCAACTATTTTGAAAAGTATTTGTCAGAATGTAAAGTGTACAGAACTGATCTGTAGTTAATAATTGTTTAGGAAAATTGTAATTTAAATTATGTTTCTATACGAATGCCAATTTATATGTTTATTGCATTGTGGATAATTAATATTTAACAAGGCAGAATTATAAGATATTTTAATTGGAAGATGATCTAAATCTAATTTAGAAATGGGTATTTGATAGAAAAGTATATTTACATTTTTTGCAATGATAATGTCAATAATATTTTATTATATATTTGAATTGAGAAACTTAATTGGGGTTTGTAAACAGAACAAATTGTGTATTTTATATTGTTAATTATGACTTTAACTGATATACATTCCAGGTTCTCAGATAATGGATAATACGTTTGTTCATGATATGTTTTTTTTAATAACAATGGCAACACCTCCAGAAGCGTACTTTGAAATCTCATCATTTTTGTACTTTTCGTAACCTTTGATATACAATTTCTCGCCAGGAAATGTTAGTTTCGGTTAAAGAAGCAATATCAATATTGTAATTTTGCAAAAAATGATTGAAAATATTTTTTTGACGTTTGATTCCATTAGAATTTCAATTAAGGAGTGAAATGTAATTTAAATCAGTACTGAAATTACTTGCCATAATGGAGAGATGGGAGAATATTTTTTATTAAGGTTTGAATATGAGGTATAATTGAGGAAAGTACTATTTGAACTATATTGGAAATCAAATAGGAATAGTTTGAGATGTTTGCTTGTTGTTTTGTAACATTTGAATAAGATTTATGTTTTGTATGAGGAGATGTGTGTATTCCAGTAATTGTAGAAGGTTCTGGTGTAGTAGTATTGTTGTATAAATTGGACTTTTATATTCATATTTCTTGGCCAATTGCGAATACCTTTGCTACGTTTGCGTTGTAGTTTCTTCATAAAACACGATTTCGCTCCTTTTCTGAATTCAGATAGGTAGTTGTGAATTTGTAATTGCACAGTGGAATTTTATTTTCACGCGTGCTATTAACATTAGATAATCATTGAGTTTTCATGGAAATAGTGAGCATATTTAGATAACTTAACGAAAAAATATATTTAACTAATAATTCTGTTGAGCAAATTTAGCAAATTTCTTACAAACTCTTCTTCTGAATCTTCACGTTCTTTCGAATTCTTTTGCAGGTTGGCAGCAAAGATTATTGGGGTGGTGACTGCAAAAATACAAAGAATTCAACAGAGGAGGACTGAATTGAATTTAAGATTTAGTGTAAGAGCAAACGTACTTCAAAATAATTGTTTCGACTCATTCATTGTACGTGTTGACTGGGATGAAGAAGCAACCCGGAGGAAAAAGATTTATTTGTGTCTGACGCCGAGAAATGATTTTCAGAAAACAAAGAATTCTGAAAGTACTGACAATGATATTGGAAATAGCTTGCGAGAATCATTTTCACTTTACCAAGAATTCACAAAAAAATTGGAAACACCTGTTGAAAATTTTGGTCATATTTTCGATGGGTTCGATCAAATAAATGATTACACTCTAATACTGTATTGGACTTATGACTGTAGACCAAAATGTGTTCAGAAATCAACTGGTCATTCACCGATTTCGGGAACTTTTGTGCTAAGGAAAATCAAGAACACAAACGAAAATGAAGAAATACTACGAAATGCAATATCAGCAAGTGATGAGTCTTTACTGAAGGATTTTGTTTCAAATCTTGTGCTGGAAGATGCAAGAATCGAACCTGAAGATTTACACAAATTATTGGAGAACGCTTTGCAAAACTGCCTCGGGTCTCAGAACAAATGGCCTCTCAATGTAACGGAAAATTATTTGCGTCATGTAGAAAAGTTGTGGAAGTCTGACAATTTTCTACGTGACGACGAGATTAAACTGCACGAAATGGTGCGGAACTATTTAAATGCTCAATACCAAACTGCACCTTGCGATACCTCAGTTGATGACTATGTGAACAAATTAAAAAGTCACGACTTGAGTTACATAGTAGTTCCAGACACCCCACCCTCTCTAAAATGTTCCAGAGTAAAACAAGCACTCGAGAGGAATTCTGAGACTTTTTTGATAGTAACACTACGTAATCTGAAGGAGTGGCGCCCAACTATTTTGAAAAGTATTTGTCAGAATGTAAAGTGTACAGAACTGATACTGAGTATAGTATCGATGGACAGTGAAGTTAAAGACTTTTTGATAAGCATTCGCGGAACGTGTCGTCTAAGAGTGGTGTCTCCAACTTGGGAAGAGGAAATTCACGAGTTTCTGCAGACATTGGATCTCTCTTACACTTCTTGGACAGAGAACAGGTCGAAATCGAACAGAGACAGGTAAGTTGGAAGTAAAATCATTATAACGATTTTGTGCTCACAATATTTTACTTTCTCGTATATATATATATATATATATATATATATATATATATATATATATATATATATGTGTGTGTGTGTGTGTGTGTGTGTGTGTGTGTGTGTGTGTGTGAATATAATCTACCCATCATAATGAGTTTTTTTCAAATTAGCTGAAATTTTTTACGAGGTCCTGCAAGACAAGAATAGTAGAAAATCATCATTGAATTATTTCAAAATTATCTCTTAAAATCTCATTTAATTTAAATTGACTTATTCAAAGAAGATAAGTGATTGGAGATAGTCACTTAATTTTTAGAATTCTAGTGACTCAAATGAAGAAAAAAATGTGTTAAAATGATAGGATATTCGAATGTTGGCGAAGTTTATAACCAAATTTTAATAAATCAAAATTTTTCGCCAAAATTCATTTTTTAAAAACTCCATGACCGATTTGGCCCAAATTTGGTGTAAATGTTGGTGACACGTAGGCCTAACATTCTACAAACCTTAATTTTTGTTTTTACATACTCATCCGTTTTATGTTTTTTTAAATGACGACAAAGTTTGAAAGTGTAAAACTATGAACTTATTTATTTAATACATCAAGAAGTGAAAAACTTATTCAACTTTTGTAGCATTTTCCTTTCACAGTTTTTGCTTCTTTTTGTAAACATCCGTTTGTTTGCTTCGTTTTGGATTGGATCTAAAAAATATTGTATATACGTAATCGTAAAAATTATTCTAAAAAATATTTCTCTCAAGTTGCCTAATAGAAATTGGTACGGATGGATGCTGGCGTTTGGCCCAATTGTACTTTTCGGTCACAATTGTCCTTCTTAGAATGAATAATTCTTTTTGACGTTGGCATTCGCTGGTGGGACGCGTGAATGGAAATTTCGAATTCCATTAATAGGTACTGCATGTGTAAATAATGAATCCAACTTTTTCTGTGGGTTGCAATCGAGTCTTCATCGGTGAATTCAATGTCTATACCTGTACTATTTTGTCGAGACCACTCGTAGAACTCTACATGAGTTTGGAGTTGTATAACAGAAGGTAATTGCAAACTCGCACGTTCAGCCAGTCGTTTAATCGTTCCTCCGAGTCCATGGCTAGGACCATTGCCATGTGATGCAACAAAAAAGTGCCATTCAACTGGAACGCCAAAATCTTCTTCTTCTAGACTCAAATTCACGATATTGTATCTATTTTTATTTTGTGACGCGGCTTCATCAGACATATAGGTAACTTTTTAAGTTCAGGGATCTTCGTTTTCAAGTAACTGATCAACAACTTTCGGAAATAATTCACTGCTGATGTGTTGTGCTCTAAGCCATCTGAAATGATCACGCAATTGAACATTTGTGTATCTTGGTCTCCTTTGCTGCAGCAGAACGGATGGAGTGTCGCGTTGAATTGTTCCAGTGGATCCCCTGTACAGTTCTACAACCTGAAAGAATAGTTTTCGGAAAACTCCTCTACTACGATGACATCATAGGCATTTTTCTTGGCTTGAAAACAATATTCCGCTGGCTGCATTTTGATGTAATGGTGATATGAAAAGTGTTCAAGTTTTTGTACGAGTTCGTCCACGAATTCTTCAGATGATTTTATTATCGTTCCTAAAGAACATTGTACCACACTGATCCATTGCTGATATGTAATCGTGCGTGTAATATCTCGCTTATGAACTAGTCAATATCGGAATAATTAGCACAAGATCCTAGATGGCAAGCTTAGGTCTGTGAAGTGCATTTATTACTGGTCAGAAGATCAGAAACTTCACGACGTTGTGCATTTTTGTACATCATAGGTGACAATGCTGCACCTGTCATCAGGGAAGCTCCAGCTCCCGCAACGTCCGTTTGGAAGTCGGCGGCCTTGAGCTTGTCATTCGTACATCCAGTGTTCTGGGGGAGAGGGCAGAGGTATCTTTAGTGAGTGAGGACTTCAATGGCTGATTGCGCAGGTTGCCAGTTCTCCCTCTAGCACCAACTGTGTTCTTTTCTAGGTCATGATGGCGGCGCCGGGATTACTATTTGAGAACGCCATGTTAGGAATCGGTATCCTTACCGAGTGAACACGCCAATTCTCGATTACGCAGGTTGCCAGATGTCCCGCTGCGGCGTCTTGTGGGGAGCTCCAGCACCCACAGTGTTCTTTTCGAAGTCACGATGGCGGCGCCGGGGTTACAATTTGAGCACGCCGTGTTAGGGGTCGGTATCCTTACCGAGTGAACACACCAATTCTCGATTACGCAGGTTGCAAGATGTCCCGCTGCGGCGTCTTGTGGGGAGCTCCAGCACCCACAGTGTTCTTTTCGAAGTCACGACGGCGGCACCGAGGTTACAATTTGAGCACGCCGTGTTAGGGGTCGGTATCCTTACCGAGTGAACACACCAATTCTCGATTACGCAGGTTGCAAGATGTCCCGCTGCGGCGTCTTGTGGGGAGCTCCAGCACCCACAGTGTTCCTTTCGAAGTCACGATGGCGGCACCGAGATTACAATTTGAGCACGCCGTGTTAGGGGTCGGTATCCTTACCGAGTGAACACACCAATTCTCGATTACGCAGGTTGCCTGTTCTTCCGCTGCGGCGCCTTGCTGGGAGCTCCAGCGCCCACGGCGGTCTCTTCGAAACCAAGATGGCGGCGCTGGTGGCCCTGCGAGCGCGGCGAGAGAATCTGTGCTTCCAGCTGCACGTGAACGTTGCAGCTGTTCGCCCCTTGGACGACTTGGTTCTGTTCATCGATGGCCCCGGTGCGCGCGTCACGTACCTCGTGCAACTGAAGCACGGGGAGAAAGGTGGATTTGTTCCTCTGCAGGTGAGTGGCTGTAGCCGTCGGTGGGTTCTCGATAATTTTGCCCACTCGTTTTCCTTTTCATGTTGCTCCAACTCTACTCTTACTTTTTTGATCTAATACAAATATCAAAGTGGGAACTAATTGTGATATTTGTTTCATTATTACATATAGAGAAAACGCGACTTTTATGTGAATGCCATTTTAAAGATTTTAGTACTATTCATTGTGGTCTATGCCATCACTCCAAATTATCTCCCCTTGATATAAAATCAGCAGAATTTTCTTCTAAATAAGCATAATGCCACTGTTCTTTTGTGATTTACAAAATATTTGCTAGTCTGTAACAACTCTGTTCTGAACACAAAAACTCTGTTCTAAACAAAACAATTAATTTCAATTCACGATTTTTATCCATTTTAATACAGTAAGATCAGTCTAATTCGGAATTGATCGGGACAAGAAAATTCCGGTTTAGGGAGGTTTTGTTTTACGCAAGGTTGTCCATTTTATGACACTAGTGAAATTAGCCTTTAACGTATTTATGGAAGAAATCAACAATAAATTAGTATTAAACACCCTTCATTGACAACTTCGGAGTTGAAAAATACAGAACACATTACCACCTAGTGGCTGTATTCGGACAGCTTGCTGACTCTTTCATTCAACGCACAAGGCGTCATAACTCAGTAGGACTTTCTTAAAACCTCGTATGGCCTTGAGCAATTCGTATCTGGCTGAAGGGTTACGATTTTCATCGCGGGGCAGGGCGACGCGTGAATAGAAGCCATGTCCGTACACCTTCCCTTCCTCAGAGAGTCGGGAGAGACGGAATTTCCCTACGGCCTACGCCTTAAGAGACAAGCGACCCCAAGGTCAAATTCTACGCAGTCGGCCGAACCCTCTCTCCTTCAATGTCCGGCAGCCAGGATTAAATCCCGTGTCTTCGGGATAGAGAATTTACAACAAGCTTGGACATGCATTCATTTTAGTAAGAACATTTCCCATCTCTCTGCCAATTACATTAAATTAACAGGAATTCCGTTTTACAAAGATTCCCTGCAGGGTATGAAAAAGGGGGAAATTTTTCCCTGCAGGATATGAAAATACGTTCCGTTTCCGCGTTGGAGAGGTTCCGTTTTATGCTGTGTAAAATGCCATTTAACTTCACGGGCTGGAAACATTTCCCGGTTAAGGCAGGTTTCCGGCTTGTTCAGGTTGTGTTAGACAGATTTTACACCATCATTGTATCGGACCACAATGAGATAGATATGACTTCCATTATTGTTTGATAAATTTGAATTGTCACAGTTGGTAGTTTACATAGTTTGTTTTAATACGGCCATAAGACCCATAAGCAGTTGTAAAAGCATGAGAAAATACCAATAAATTATATGGTTTAACTTCATAATTAACATTTAAACATTTTTGTACATTTAATTGTCTTCAGTATTTAAGTTCTGTGACAAATGTTTTTCACTAAAGAAATGATTTCATCTCAAACAAATTGGTCTCATGAACATTTACTTTTCCAAATATAATAATAATTTAATTAATAATAATAATTTTGGATTTACAAATGTTTGGACTGAAGACTCCTTGAGTATCTCAGATTTTGGAAATCTCTAAAAGTATCATTTTCTCTTTCTAATTTCATAGCTTGACAAGGATCTTTGAAATTTCCTACTGTTATTATTATATCCCATAATAAACTAACATTGTAGGAAGTTGTTACGTATGAAAAGTGCCTGTTGTGGTTTGAGACCTATTGGATTCTGGGATGGTGGCCATTATTCTAATATCACTAGTTTTCCATTTGCATATGGGAAAGGTACCTTAAAGCAACAGTCGGGAAATGTCTTCCCTTATAAGTACAATTGTAAACCATTATGGCCTCCCAAATATTCTATCAAGTAAAAAAGTTGAAATTTCTGAGAAATTGGTGGAAAACGGTTTGATTCCCTAACAAGAGTTTTGAGCAGCATAATGCTCAGACGAAATTTTTTTATATCAATGTCTTCAGTTAAAAAATCTAAAAAAACATATAGAGACTCTCGCCACGAAATTTTTCATCCGGCTGACTGCCTAAACTCGTGGTGCTAGAGAATGGCACATACTTTCTCGCATTAGATTTTTGGATATGTGCGTAATATCGATGCGAGAGTTATTTAAAAAATACTTTTGTGTAATCTATATAAATAAAAATGAATCGTCGAAATGTATGTAAGCGCATAACTTTCAAAATAACTGCACCAAATTGGATAATTCTTTGTGTGCGTGTGTTCGTTATTGCCAGGGTAAGGTTTGTAAAAAAAATCTTTAAAAAATAGAAACATTTCATAATATGAAAAGTGAGTGAGTGGGTGAATCAGACAGAAGACAGAGATCTTCAATATATTAATAAGTTATTAAAAGAGGAAAAGGGAGAGAAGCAAAGAGATAAGAGAGAAGAGCGAGGGGAAAAGTGAGCAAGGTGAATAAGAGAGAAGGGGAAAGTGTGAGAGAGAGAGAAAGAGAGGGAGGGAGAGAGAGAGAAGAGAAGGGAAAGAGAGGGGGGAAATAGAGAGAATGGAAAAGAGAGAGAATGGAATAGAGAGACAGAGGTGCAAAGAAAGAAAAAATAGAAAGATACGAATTGCTGAAGGCCATACGAGGGTTTAAGAAAGTCCTACTGAGTTATGACGCATTGTGCGTTGAAAGAGATGGTAAAAGTGAGAGGATAGAAAAGAGAGGGGACAGTGATGGAAAGTGAAGGAAATAGAGAAAGATAGAGGGATAGAGAGAGGAAATGAAGAGGGAGGGGAAAAGAGAGAGGAGCTACAAGGGGAAGTCAGGTAGGAAAGGGGGAGACGGAGAAAAGTAAAGTGAAAAAGAGAGAGGGAAGGAGAGAAAGAAAAAGAAGTAGGAGGGGAAAAGAAAGGATAAAACGTAGGTGAAAAAGGCAAAAAAGAAAGAAAAAGCGATTGGGAAAAGTGAGAAAAAAAGAGAGCGGAAAACAGAACTGCAAAGAGAGAGAAGTGGGAAAATGAGAGAGGAAAGAGGGAAGGGGATAGGATAGAGGGAAAAAGGTAAAGTGAAAAGAGATAGAAAGAAGAAAGAGAGAGGGGGCAGGACGTTTGCCGGGTTCAGCTAGTTTTAGAATAAACAAAAGAATTTTTCAAAATGATTTTTGTCTTCTTAAACTGCAATGAGCACTATTGTTACGAAAAGTGTGAAGAGAAAATTTGGAGCAGTTTTTGAGAAAATGACATTCGACCATTTCTAAAAATACGTAATTTTGAGCTTGTTTCTACAGAAGAGTTTTTGGTTTTCGAGAAACTTTATTGGACATCTTTTAAAGCACATGTGTTCGTAAATACAGTAATGTGAACAAATTGCCGCTAACATAAATAATAATGACGTGAATGTCTAGTAAAAAATACTACATTTTTTGTACATTTAGTATATCGTTTCTTCTTTAGATGGAAACAAATGCATTTTTGTCGATATTTTTACTCCTATGTCATGTAGCACTTAATCAATTTCCTTGTTTTCTATGATTTTTTTATTGGTATTTTGATATTTTTTTTATCTCTATATTACCCATCTCGATCAGGTTTTTCGTCCAGTTTCCCTGATCCATTGAGCAAATGCTGAGATGGCCCTTGTTTTGCTTCTAGACATAAATGTAACTTCATTTTCTGTGCACGTCTTCTAGAATTCAGTGGGAAATACAATTATTCAAATTATCGTTTCCATGTTGTCGCGGCAGGAAGTAATAAGAGCCAAAATTTATTGCTTATTTATCTTTGAAAATAGATTTTATTACATGGGAGTTTTTTTTGTTTTTTTCTCCCTTGCAAAATTCAAAATTTATTGCTTATTTACCCTTGAAAATAGATTTTTTTACATGGGAGTTTTTTTGTTTTTTTTTCCTCCCTTTCAAAATTCAAAATTTATTGCTTGTTTATCCTTGAAAATAGATTTTATTACATGGGAGTTTTTTTCTCCCTTTCAAAAATTCAAAATTTAAGTAGTATATGACTTAGTGTAGGGATCACAGAATTTTGAAAATGTGCACACAATTCACTTTTCCCCATAGCACGTCATACGCAGTTTTTGACTGTTTTTTTGACGTAAAATAAATAAAAAATAAAAAAATAAAACATTGTTTCTTGTACGTGTTGTAATATGCTACAACTAATACTCGCATTCCTGTGCTTATGCATTGTGTCCTGGTTATAAAAACAATCGCCTGATGTCCATGACAGAATGACTAATGACGGTGGCCATTCTTCTAGAACCCTGTGAACGGATTTTCTAGGGGGATGTGAGGCTGAAGTTGTTCGTAACTGTAATGCATGTGTCATCCGTTTCTTAACATTTCAGGCTTTCCAAGGAGGCGGGAAGAAGGAGGATGCTGCGAACAAGGAGGAGGACAAGGGCAATTTCAACCTGGTGAAATATTTTAAAAAGTTCCAACAACTCAGCGAAAAATACAAAGATAGAGAGAAACTCCAGTATGATGATGAGTGGATTCTGTGCAATCGCAACCTGGATGATTTTCGCTTCATCATTTACACCAACAGAAAGGTGGAGCAACCGTCTTCCACGCCAGAAGCAGGTGGCAGGACTGACTTTCCTTTCGACGATATTTTTGAGACGGGGGATGGCACCAACAAGTTTTCATTTCAAGCCGAAGATCAGGTAAGGGCATTTTATAAGTGGTTCCACAGCTTCAGTAATCTGATGTTATTCAACTACAGAATGATTTAAATATATTTATGATTGGGCGAGAGCTAATAAAATGACAATAACTGGAAGGAAAAGTAAACCGATCACATTTTGTAGAGCCAGAGTTCTTCATACAATACCCTATCAGCTAGGTAATGATGTAGTTTCGCGACTCTCGAACTGTAAGTACGAAACCAAGAACTGTGTACTGAGTAAAGCTTGGAGGTCGTTGCATTTCGTCATGAAAAAACTTTAAAAAATGCAATTTGAAACCAAAATCACTTATACCCCGCGATTTAGACGGTAATGGAATACGGATCTAGTAGTTGGAATCCGTACAGAATAGACCTTAAAAAGAGCTTCGAGAGGATTCAAAATAGAGCGGCTAAGAACACATTTCGGAAGAACATACCTGCGCATTGGGAATCATTAGAAGAGCGAAGAAAAAGTGCCCGACTCTGCGCACTGTATAAAGCTCACGCTGATTGCTCTGCATGGCTGGAAATTCGCGAAAGGCTAGATAAACCAGATTATTTAAATCGATTTGATTATAAATAAAATTAGAACAAAAATACAAAGAACGGATGTGGGCAAATTCACCTTCGTAAACGGAACACTAATTTGGAACGATTTGCTTGCGGCAATTTTTGAGCCCTTTCCTTGCTCAGCGCGAGTTTTTAGGAAAAAATATACGAAATTAGTCAATAGGGTGAAAACGTGTTGTGAAGTGAATAAGTGAAAGGTGCGACTTTTAGGTAGCCTGCAGTTAAAACGAATTGGGCCGTTAATATTTAGGTACAGGGGTATGTTGTGCGGCGTAGTAAAGTGATTTCATTTCTTTCTGTTTGTTTTACTAAACTAAGACGTCTTTTTTTCTAGGCTATTTTGATATACGTAAATATTTATTGATTTATGTTAAGGAGGATTTCACATGTTAAAAATGTAATAATTATAAGTATTGTATTGTGGTGTCGTATAGGTAAAAATGCTTATTCAGATTTGTCTGAAGATTCTTATGAATGAAAAGGTCAAGGCTTGTGTAGGTGAGAGGCTTCATAGATCAGTGTATGTTTGTACGCGTGTATGTATGTATATGTTTGAATGTGTGTATGCATATGCATTAATGTAGAATGTAAGTTTATTTAAATAAAAGTTAGTATGTATGTATTTGGATTTAGTATATGTATGTAAATATCATCTGCTTGTGCTAGGTAGTGATAAAGAACATTTGTGGTTTTTATATTGTTCTTTTATATATCTGTTTTTGTGTTTGTAATTGTATTGGTAGTTGTCATTGTTTTTCATGCTTCTGCATTCTGCCACCGGGCAACAATTGCCCAATCGTAGAATCCAAGTGGGTTCGTTTGTGCGAGTGGCAGGTGGGGCAAGTGCTGGACGACGTCCTGTACCAGCAGCAGTTCCTGCCGCGCATGCGCGTGCTGGGCTCCCAGGCGCACGTCGCCCAGCTGGACGGGCTGCTGGCGGGGGAGGTGGAGCGCGCGCTCTCCACGCCGCCTCGCCTCGCCGAGGCGTTGGCGGAGCTGTACGTGGGCGCGTTCCGGCGCTGGATGGACGAGCCCGGGACGCACGTGGTGAGCCACGCGTCGGGCGAGCTGGAGGCCGCGGTGGGCGAGGCCCTGAGGCGGCGGGCGCGGGCGGGCGCCGGGGACGGCGTGCTCGCCTTCCAGGTAGGGATGTGCCCTTAACAGCTAAACTTATTTCTTGATTGATTGATTTTTTTCGTGTTTCCGGGCGCGTCAACTGCTTCGGTGATTAGTCCCGTTAGTGTAGTGCATGTTTTTTCTCGGGAGATGGCGGTGATCTTCCCCCGCTGGATGGCGAGATCCGGCGTCGACCTACCGTCGACTAGTGGGATTTCCCCCTTACCAGGACTCTCCCACCAGCGGGGCACCGCCCCAGTCGGGACAAGCTCTAAGCTCCCGACCGGTCTCCCGGAATATGTGGTAGTGTAGTTCATGTTAGTGTAAGTGTGTGTGTAAGAGGCGAGGATAGGACAAGGAAGAGGAAGGACAGATCGCGCGCGGTCCGTGGCCCGTTTGTTAGGGTACTGCTCCGGCATTCGCCTGGTATTGATCGGAGAAACCACGGAAAACTACCGATCAGAGCAGCCGGCCAGACAGCGGCTGAATTCGACCTAGCTGAATAGATAGTGTCGAAAATCCTGCCGCCGTCAGGACTCGAACCTAGGACCTCCCGGTCAGAGGCGCTGCAGTGACATCAGTTGAGCTACCGCTGCCGGTTGTTATTTCTTAACTGTTAACGTTTCGTAACTGTTATGCGAAATAACAGTTATTTCGTTTATCCTGTTATTGGCTGTTGTCGGTTGAAATGCATAGAACAGCAACCTATTGGGCCTAATCCGAACTACTACAAGCTTTTGTGCCAACCGTTTTGTACGATAACAACTTCACTGCAGCTAATCAATCATGATTTGCCAGTGTTCAAATTATAGATTCATTAATACATAATTCGTCATCATTACGCACCATGTGCCACAATATTTTTATATTTTATTGTATACACTACAACAAGATGTTTGTCCTTTAAATTAAGTCCGTCCAATATGTTAACTTATTTCTGTCCCATTGCTGCTTATGTGAGATCAACTAATATTTCCATAGGTCCGATAAAATAAAGTGAGTTACGGTCAAATATCTCACATTATAATACTTGATATTCGACAGTCATTAACACTTTAGCTACAGGTAAGCAAAAACACTGTTTCTCATTATTTTTGGCACTAGTCACTCCACTATGCACAAGTTGCATATTTGTAAGAATATTTGCAATCTGAACCCTGAATCTTAGTAGTCGCTACAACTGCTTTAACTCTTAGCAGTTGGCCACGTTAGGTTGCTGGTCATGGACCTGTTATTTTTCGACTGTTATTAATAACAGCTATTACGAGTCAGCTGCTTTTGTGATAACAGTTATTGAAGAAAAGCTGTTAAGCCCATCTCTACTTGCAGGACGAGCACTGCGCGTGCGTGAGGCGGGCGCTCGCGCGGGCTGGCAGCGTGCGCGTGTGCGTGCGCGGGGTGCGGCGAGGACACCGCGCCGCCAAAGTGCTGCAGCTGCTGGACGAGCTCTTCCCCGAGCGGTGGATGTACGTGGACGACCAGGTGCCCAAGGACCTTTCGCCGGAAGCCTTGCGGGCCGCCGGCGCTCGCTGCCAGGTCGTCGTCCTCGACGTTGACCGGGTCACCGCAACGGTGCGTGCAACACAGCTCTTATCTCTTTCCATCACGATCACACTTTTCAACTAGTTACTCATAAGATATTTAGAACATACAATCAATTACAGTTATTAAAAAAATTTGTATTTGAGAAAGTTCCCTTAAATATTTCTGACCGCAAGCCGTGATTCAAAGATTTTCTACTTGGCCAAACCATTTGAAAAAAGTATTTTTAAAGACTGCAGCGTTCACCGTTTTAGGCCGCAGCTGCATCGCATTCCACCGGCCGCGAAGAGGAAGAAGGCGTAACCCCCCCAACGCTGGGCCGTGTATCAACCGTCGGCACTAAAAATGCAACGGCAATGTTTTGTCGCTAGAAAAGCAGCAAACGCATCATTAGTTCGCGTATCGCCCCGCCACCGCTCCTCATAGTTGAATTTGACCAATGAGGGTGAGGCACTCGGATCAGACGAGGGGATTGAAGTTTTCGTTTTGTCGCGGGCGAAGTCCTGAGATCATTTGCTTTTCTAACTTGCACTTGCACTCACATTTTAACCCTCTCATGCCCAAGGTAATTTTGTGCGCATAGCGATCGCCTATTGTTGTTGCGTTTGTGCGTGCACAGGAGGCGTTGGAGCCCTCTGGCAGCCTTCGAGAGTCAAAAGTTTCAACTATGTTTATGTGAAACCACGTAACTCCTGAAACGGCAGCGTGTCTATGCTGATGCACAGTCAAAACGCAATAAAATAAACAAAAACACCATAGTTTCAATAAAAAATGTATCAAAATGTTTAGAAAAGTCTAGAGATTATTTTAAGATTAAAAAAGCAATTTCAATATTTGTTTCTCATTTTTCGGGTGGAATCTCACCCTCAATAAAATCTGTTCTAAAAAAATCGGCTCATTGAAAACGGTTTGGAAAAATTTGTAGTTTTCGCGATATTTCGGCTTGAAATTAATTAAATATATAGACCTGTCCCAAGAACGTCGGGCTGCGAGAAAAATTCTCGGAGAACAGAGAACAGGAATTGATACAAAGGATATGAAAAATTAATAATTCAACTTCAATTGTAATTTTCTACTGAAAATGCCAATATTAATTCGCTTTTTACTCTATTCTACAATTTGTATTATCAATGTATTGACGTATTTTCTGTCAAGTAGTCGCCAACTAATTGAAATTAGTCCAATTAGGAATTATCTCTTAAAAATTCGATTTAAATGTAAATTAAAAAAGAAAAAATTGAGTATCATAATTATTTCGTAAGAATGTTAATTATATTAATTTTACATTATCACCATACGTTGCGTTGGGCAACAATACATGATGGGAAGGTTAAACTATACGTAAAGCGGTTTTATTTACATAACATTATTGTCACAATGTTCTCTATGATCAATAAAATGGTATATTGAACTTTATTAAAGTTGGGAAGACGCAGATGTGCATAAGGAAATAAGATCGTCCTTTCGAATAATGCGGTATATTGAATGGTCTTTAATTCTGGATGTTAAATTGAAATGTGAAATTATCCTTACTTGTTAGATGCGCTGGCAGTAATGAAAGCATTTACAAATAATGCGGGAAAGTATATGCTGTTGTAGTACCACTTGTTTATTCTGTGTAACAGTATTCGAAAAGATGCATTCTAACACATCCTCCGCAGAGTTTTCTAAATATTCCGTTCATTATGACATTATCTGAAGGAGCTTAATAACATAATAAATTCGTTTGGGAAATGAGCGGTACGTACATTCACACGGATTGCACAGGTGAAGGACTTCGTGTCCAAGATAGCCGCCGATCCAAGGCTGAAGTTGGTGGTCCTGAGTTCGCAACCCGAACGAGTGAGAGACTTTCCTGGTCTCCAGTGGAAGGAGAGTTTGGAAGAAGACTGGCGACTGGAACACCTCACGCCGGAAGTTCAAAGGAAGATAATGGACCTGGATGTGAGCTTCCAGGTATGAGGCGCCTGAGCTTACGAGTATCCGTACAGCTGTATATTCTGTTGACGTGCCAGTAAGCGCGTGCCTATTGTTGGCGTAGGGATCGTTGCTGCCGCTGCGGGCGCTGCAGGCGGAGGGGGCGTGGCCGGAGGCGCAGCTGAGAAGGGACGTGGACGGGCCGTTGCTGAGCGCCCTCATCGGCTGCGACGCGGCGCTGGGCGAGGAGCCGCCGCGAGACGCCGGCGCGGCGCACCACGTCCCGCGCACGCTCCACCACCCGAGCGTGCTACGGCGCGACGTGTTGCGCATGCTCCACGCCCCCGCCGACCACTTGGTGGTGTGCGGCTTCTCGCGGGAGGAGCTGCGTCTGGAGGAGCGAAGTCGGGAGAGGTGGCTTCCGGATAATCTACGACAGCTGAGTGGAGCAGACTTCCTCGACAACAGGTACACCGGTATCGGTAGCTCAGTGCATCAACTGATGTCACTGCAGCGCCTCTAACGGGGAGGTCCTAGGTTCCCACTCCACACGGCGGCAGGATTTTCGACACTAGCTCTTCAGCTAGGTCGAATTCAATCGCCGTCTGGAGGAGAATTCTAGCGGCCGACTGCTCTGATCGGTAGTTTTCCGTGGTTTCTCCGATCAACCCCAGGTGAATGCCGGAACAGTACCCTACCAAACGGGCCACGGACCGCGCGCGATCTGTCCTTCCTCTTCCTTGTCCTATCCTCTCCCCTTACACACACACACTTACACTAACATGCACTACACTACCACATATTCCGGGAGACCGGTCGGGAGCTTAGAGCTTGTCCCGGCTGGGGCGGTGCCCCGCTGGTGGGAGAGTCCAGGTTAGGGGGAAGCCCCACTAGCCGACGGTAGGTCGGCGCCGGATCTCGCCATCCAGCGGGGGAAGATCACCGCCATCTCCCGAGAAAAAACATGCACTACACTAACGGGACTAATGACCGAAGTAGTTGACGCGCCCGGAAACACGAAAAATCAATCAAACAACAGGTACCCAAATTGTATTTTAGCAATTTACCACCATTGCCAGGTAAGAGTTTCAACTCGTGTGAAGTAATATTTCATCCACATATTTTATTGCAATATGCACTGGTAGCGTTTAGCTCAAAGCCAACATCGCCGCTGACTCTGATGTCATTCTCACCTGGGTTCGAGTCCCGAACGTGGCGGATTTTCAACAGTGGTTGGTCGAATCCAGCCCCTGTCTGCGGGAGGATAATCCTTGTGGATAGTTGCTCTGATTGAGTTTTCCGTGATTTCTCCCATCAATAACAGACGAACGCCGGAGCAGTTCCTTCGCAAACGGGCCATGGGTCTCCCGCGATCTCTCGTTCCTCTCCCTTGCCCTATCCTCTCGCTTTACCCGCACTTACATGCACTTATTACCACACACGGATACGAGATACGAGACGGAAGCTTAGCCATTTTCCCGACTGGGGCGGTGTCCCTCAGGGTTGAGATATCTGGATAGGAAAACTGCCCGCGAGGCCGCAAATATGAATCTATGGATTGCAATATGTAGTACAAATGCAATACAATGCAGATCGATAGCTTTCCGTGGTTTCTCCGACTAACACCAGGCGAGTGCCGGAGCAGTACTTTTACAAATCGGTGCACGGACGGCGCCCGAACATTCCTTGCCAATCTTTGTCCTGTCCTCACCCCCTTACTTACGCACACATTTACATGCACTATACTACCATACATGCTGGGAGATCAGTCAGACCAGTGTCATTGGTGGAAGACACTTGGATAAGGAAAACCCCGCTAGCCGACGTAAAGATCGGCGTCGCATCCGAGGAGGAAGATCGCAGAAAAGCATACACTAATCTTATGGGAATAATGTCCTTAGCCGTTGAAGCACCGGGAAACATGAAATCGTGAATCAATCAATTTATTAAAAGCTACAAGAGCGAAGCAAATTAATCTTTCGGTGCACTAAGAAGGCTTTCGAGGCGCAGCGGTGTTTCTGTAAATATTTTCCCGTTCACATTGCAGCTTAGTCCTTTCACGATACCCTTTACCGTTAAGTTTCTTTTCTTGCGGAAAGCACAGTAGGACGTAGAAAATATCTCTTCAAACTCACAGATATTCTTAGATCATCAAGATGTATTTTGAACGTCATGGAATTTGCCTTCACGGTGTACTAGCTAGTACTCAAATGATGGATTCATTAGCTCCCTTTTTGCTTTCTCATTCTTACTTCGTAAGAAGGGAAAATATTGTAAACTGCCCTGGAAAACGGCAAATTTTCGTCAGAAAAGTTACTACCTGGTCCTGGTTACAAAAAAGTGCATAAATCTTGTTTCTTCTATACGTAATAAATTATTGCCTCGAACACGAATACAGTAAATCCCTCTCTTGCGAAGTAAGGCGAGAAAGTAAAATTAGCTTTGTTCAGCAATTAGTAATGACTTTTAAATGAGTGAAAATACGAATTTTTATTTTACAGATGGACAATTTTAGAAGAAAACTAATCCTCCCAAAGCAGAATTGATTTAGAATTTGCCAAGGCATGTACTCGGAATCCTGGACGGAACGTGCACTTGGTTCAAAATGCTAACGGGATATTGTTGTGGAGGAAGACCAGAGGCAGTTCAGAAGCAATAGCCAAATTCGTGGAGCCATGGTCAGAGAACTGTAAGGAACAGTTTGCACCCACATGCATCCATGAAAGGTCTGCAATGGACGCCGCAGTTGAATGCCAGCAGCGAGTGTGTCTCCTTCTTGGGGAACCAGGAATTGGCAAAACCAGCTTCCTGTGCAGCGTGGCCGAAAAGCAACGCGAAGGGGCATCGCATATGTGGGCTGTTGTGGTGAAGCTTTTGGATCACATCGACATTCTAAGACATATGCCAGATGAAACAGGTAAGTTCTGCACTTTTTGTGAAACAAGCGGAAACTAAAAGTAATAAAAAATGACATAAACGCCAAGAAGCGCAAAAATAAAGAAATTTGTTCGTGGAACTATCATTTTTACGCGATTTTGAAAGGAGGAGGAAATATAATTTCGTCTTGTACGTTATTTTTACTTTGGTGCAGGAAGTGTAAATGTACTTATGAATGATCTCATACACAAGTGGTAAATAGAAAGTTATGTAACGTCGCAAAATCAGAATATCAATTTTGACGTATATACTATATATTTTGGACACTCTTACACCGACTTTTTTTAAAACACGTCGAACCGTCTGCAAGTCTGTAAACAATTCTTTCTAATAAAGCATTGCAAAGGAGATCTTCCAAATTGATATTCCCTAATCGATCTGGGCGGTCTCCAAATTTTGCGGGATTGAAAATAAAATTTTAAATTGGGATGACTTTTTCTTTATAGGTGGCATGGAGGTGGCATAGGTCCGATTTTCACGATTAACTAAATTTCCTAAAACTGCAAAATTTTGATTTTTTTTTCGGCGTCTTCCTACAGCTAGAAAATTGAAGATAGCGATTTTTCCTACAATTGAAATTTGTTGTCCATAATTAGTTCTTTCATTAAGGTCATGTACATTTTTGGAAACTGTTAGTAGTTTTCGGAAAATATTGCGTGCAATATTTGCAATTTTGAAAAATTACAAGAACAAGATTTTCTCAAAAACTGCTCCAATTTTTCTGTTACCTTTTAGTATAGCGCTAAATTCACTCTATATCACAACTCAAAAGCCATAGCCTTCTCCACTGTGAAAGAGAAAGGAGTGATTCTCATTGTCGAGATTTCGAAGAAATACAACCACTTTATGATTGTATTGTTGGGGAGTATTGTTGAAGAATCTTGCAGCCGTGCGTACATACAAAAGGTACGCCTTGTCAGTAGTAAAAAGGCGTGGTAATTCGCATTGAAGAAATTAAATGTGACTAGTGGTAGCAGTGGGTGTTTGAGCGCGTAAAAGGCAATAGCAAGTTGAAATGGTATGTCGCATGAATTATAACAAAAAACAATCTTCTGTTCGTCTAAGGAAACAATGACAAGGTAAAATTGATAAGCTTCTTACATCATCAATATATCACGCTGAGATAAACTAATAGTTCTCGAATAATTGTTTTCCAGCATTTTCCCTAGTGGCAAGCGAGGAAGTGGGTAGCCACGCTTTGCGAGCAACCCATCCATCATTCTATTGCTCTCTCAAACAGTTCTACTGAAGCTATCTTGCAGCGTTAACACCTTCAATTCTGGAAATTTGCATAATTAAACTAATGCTACAAAATGGCACAGATTTCTCGTATTAGTTATCTGTTTTTTTTTGTCTGGGCTAGCTATTTGGACATGCCACGTACTCTTGCGAGCTGCCATCTATCGCCGACCAAAGCATATTTTTTTATTTTCTCAAATTTTCGGTTTCCTTATGGTAGAACCAATTTGTTTTGAAAATTTTAGTAGTTTTCGTGCAATATTGCGTAAAATATGCGCAATTTTCCAAGTCAACAAAAACAAGATTTTCTGAAAAACAAATCCAAATGTTTTCTTTAAACTTTTGGTAGAGATAGTGATAAATAATTATATAAGATAACATAAACGCCATATTGCTCTATTCTTTTATTTTTTATAAAAAAAACAATTTTCTGACTACCTTCTTATGTCGTTAATATTTACATTCGCGCCAATTTTTTCATATTGCATTTACAGTACATGTGCTTTAAATTACGTCATATAAAGTTCCTCGAAAACTCAAAAATTTTCTGTAAAAACAGAGATCAAAATTTCGATTTTCAGAAACGCTCAAATGCCATTTTCTCAAAATCCGCTCCACATTTTTCTTCATTTTTTTTTAGTTCAGATAGTCTTAATTACACTTTTTAATATGTCATAAGGCTCCTCGGTGGGTGAGGGGTTAGCTTACTGGCCTCTGAACCCCCCAGTGCGCGGGTTCGATCCCGGCCGAGGAACCTGGATTTTCGAAGGGCGGAAAATCCACAGTAGCCATGTCACTCTTGTGGCATGTAAAAGAACCCTGGCAGGATGCCCTGCAAAATTGAATCCTTCCGACATCCCGCCCTAACGAGATCCCACTTTCCCCCAACCAGACAGCTCGGATATAGTTAACTGAGCCCCACATCTGGTAGATAAAGTGAGAGTCAAATCCCAGGCGCAGACGGGACTGCCCACAGGGTGCGCCTGCTTAGATAAAAGTATCCAGACCCGCGTCGGGGGTAGGCTTCGAAGGAAGCCTGGGTCGAAACTCGGGCGCGGAACACTGCCTACGGGCAGTCAACCCGCAAATAACCCAACGAAATAATAATAATGTCATAAAACTAATTTTCTTGTATTATTTTGTATTTTCAAAAATTCTGAATAATCAATAGACTTTTGTGGAAAAGAGTTTAACATTTTGCATTTACAGTAACGTTTAAACGACATTTTCCGTAAATGAGCTTTTACGTTTTCAACAAAAATATTTGGACGAGGTTTTCCTCTTCTTTAGTACTCTTAAAGTAAATATTTCGGTTCTACAATAAGGAAACCGAAAAATTGAGAAAAGTTTGAAAAAATGTAATTTATGCGGCAATAGAGGGCAGCTGGGAAGAGGACGGTGCAAAAATGTAAAGCTTGCGCAGACCAAAGAAATTAGAAAACTAGAAATACGAGAAAGTCGGTGTCATTCTGTAACACTATTAGTTTAATACTGCACATATTGCATGCAATATTGCGCGAACACATGTCCTCAAAAGACAATTTTATAATTAATCTGCGTGTTGTTACAAGTTAGTGCATGTTGGAGGAGTGTTTTTTATGATTCATATGGACATTAACATATTTTTAATTTCATAAGTAACTGTGTCTTGTCAATGCATAAAATTTATTCATATCAACAAAACGGACCCGAAGGCCGTGCGGGTAGCCACGATTAATTTCGATTAATTAAAATTGTGGGTGGGGTTTTCATGTCCGATCACGGAGAGGGTGACGTGAACATCCGTGTATACCATTTTTTAATAGTGGGCGGGAAGCAATGTCTTCCAGGCTTACTGTTGTAGAATTGTTAGAAACTCTGGCGATGTAATAAATAATTGTCACGATACTGTCAGTAAAAGCACTGTCAAAAATTATAATCGACTCATTCGGACGTTTTTTCGAGCAACCAAGCGGTTATTTAATCTAAACGCGACACCTAAACCGACAACCCTGTGCCCTGCCAAAGCGCCATCTTGTGTGGGAGAGACTTGATTCCCCTCTCTTTAAGGTGTCTGTCGACGCTGGATTGCTCTTCGCAGCAATGGAGGCAAGGCACGTGGCGCACCTGCCAAAGCGTCCATCTTGTGTGGGAGAGACTTGATTCCCCTCTCTTTAAGGTGTCTGTCGACGCTGGGTTGCTCTTCGCAGCAATGGAGGCAAGGCACGTGGCGCACCTGCCAAAGCGCCATCTTGTGTGGGAGAGACTTGATTCCCCTCTCTTTAAGGTTCTTGTGTGGGAGAGACTTGATTCCCCTCTCTTTAAGGTGTCTGTCGACGCTGGGTTGCTCTTCGCAGCAATGGAGGCAAGGCACGTGGCGCACCTGCCAAAGCGCCATCTTGTGTGGGAGAGACTTGATTCCCCTCTCTTTAAGGTGTCTGTCGACGCTGGGTTGCTCTTCGCAGCAATGGAGGCAAGGCACGTGGCGCACCTGCCAAAGCGCCATCTTGTGTGGGAGAGACTTGATTCCCCTCTCTTTAAGGTGTCTGTCGACGCTGGGTTGCTCTTCGCAGCAATGGAGGCAAGGCACGTGGCGCACCTGCCAAAGCGCCATCTTGTGTGGGAGAGACTTGATTCCCCTCTCTTTAAGGTGTCTGTCGACGCTGGGTTGCTCTTCGCAGCAATGGAGGCAAGGCACGTGGCGCACCTGCCAAAGCGCCATCTTGTGTGGGAGAGACTTGATTCCCCTCTCTTTAAGGTGTCTGTCGACGCTGGGTTGCGTTTAGACGCGACACCTAAACCGACAACCCTGTGCCCTGCCAAAGCGCCATCTTGTGTGGGAGAGACTTGATTCCCCTCTCTTTAAGGTGTCTGTCGACGCTGGGTTGCGTTTAGACGCGACACCTAAACCGACAACCCTGTGCCCTGCCAAAGTGCCATCTTGTGTGGGAGAGACTTAATTCCCCTCTCTTTACGGTGTCTGTCGACGCTGGGTTGCTCTTCGCAGCAATGGAGACAAGGCACGTGGCGCACCTGCTAAAGTTACCAACATCTGTGTGGAGAGACTTGATTCCCCCACTCTAAGGTGTCTGTCGACGCTGGGTTGCGTTTAGACGCGACACCTAAACCGACAACCCTGTGCCCCGCCTAAAGCGCCATCTTGTGTGGGAGAGACTTCGATTCCCCTCTTTTGCTGTGTCTCGTCGACGCTGGGCCAGGCGTAGACGCGACACCTAAACCGACAACCCTGTGCCCTGCCAAAGCGCCATCTTGTGTGGGAGAGACTTGATTCCCCTGGCTTTGCTCTTCGCTGTCGACGCTGGGTTGCTCTTCGTAGCAATGGAGGCAAGGCACGTGGCGCACCTGCCAAAGCGCCATCTTGTGTGGGAGAGACTTGATTCCCTTCTCTTTAAGGTGTCTGTCGACGCTGGGTTGCTCTTCGCAGCAATGGAGGCAAGGCACGTGGCGCACCTGCCAAAGCGCCATCTTGTGTGGGAGAGACTTGATTCCCCTCTCTTTAAGGTGTCTGTCGACGCTGGGTTGCTCTTCGCAGCAATGGAGGAAAGGCACGTGGCGCACCTGCCAAAGCGCCATCATGTGTGGGAGAGACTTGATTCCCCTCTCTTTAAGGTGTCTGTCGACGCTGGGTTGCTCTTCGCAGCAATGGAGGCAAGGCACGTGGCGCACCTGCCAAAGCGCCATCTTGTGTGGGAGGGACTTGATTCCCCTCTCTCTAAGGTGTCTGTCGACGCTGGGTTGCGTTTAGACGCGACACCTAAACCGACAACCCTGTGCCCTGCCAAAGCGCCATCTTGTGTGGGAGAGACTTGATTCCCCTCTCTTTAAGGTGTCTGTCGACGCTGGGTTGCGTTTAGACGCGACACCTAAACCGACAACCCTGTGCCCTGCCAAAGTGCCATCTTGTGTGGGAGAGACTTAATTCCCCTCTCTTTACGGTGTCTGTCGACGCTGGGTTGCTCTTCGCAGCAATGGAGACAAGGCACGTGGCGCACCTGCCAAAAGCGCCATCTTGTGTGGGAAGAAGACTTGATTCCCCTCACTCCCAGGTGTCTGTTGTCGACGCTGGGTTGCGTTTAGCGCGGCGCCTAAACCGACAACCCTGTGCCCTGCCAAAGCGCCATCTTGTGTGGGAGAGACTTGATTCCCTCTCTTTAAGGTGTCTGTCGACGCTGGGTTGCGTTTAGAACACCCTAAACCATTCTACACAACCCTGTGCCCTGCCAAGCGCCATCTTGTGTGGGAGAGACTTGATTCCCTCTCTTTAAGGTGTCTGTCGACGCTGGGTTGCTCTTCGCAGCAATGGAGGCAAGGCACGTGGCGCACCTGCCAAAGCGCCATCTTGTGTGGGAGAGGCTTGATTCCCCTCTCTTTAAGGTGTCTGTCGACGCTGGATTGCTCTTCGCAGCAATGGAGGCAAGGCACGTGGCGCACCTGCCAAAGCGCCATCTTGTGTGGGAGAGACTTGATTCCCCTCTCTTTAAGGTGTCTGTCGACGCTGGATTGCTCTTCGCAGCAATGGAGGCAAGGCACGTGGCGCACCTGCCAAAGCGCCATCTTGTGTGGGAGAGACTTGATTCCCCTCTCTTTAAGGTGTCTGTTGACGCTGGATTGCTCTTCGCAGCAATGGAGGCAAGGCACGTGGCGCACCTGCCAAAGCGCCATCTTGTGTGGGAGAGACTTGATTCCCCTCTCTTTAAGGTGTCTGTCGACGCTGGGTTGCTCTTCGCAGCAATGGAGGCAAGGCACGTGGCGCACCTGCCAAAGCACCATCTTGTGTGGGAGAGACTTGATTCCCCTCTCTTTAAGGTGTCTGTCGACGCTGGGTTGCTCTTCGCAGCAATGGAGGCAAGGCACGTGGCGCACCTGCCAAAGCGCCATCTTGTGTGGGAGAGACATGATTCCCCTCTCTTTAAGGTGTCTGTCGACGCTGGGTTGCTCTTTGCAGCAATGGAGGCAAGGCACGTGGCGCCCCTGCTGGCGGCGGCGGCGGGCGTCGCGGCGCCGGCGTCGTCCGCAGCTCGGCGCAGCCTGGAGGCCGCGCTCTTCCAGTCCGGCGCCGTGCACGTGTTTGTGGACGGCGTGGATGAGGTGATGCCGGGCCACCGGGGCAAGACTCTGCGGATGTTGGAGCTGCTCGTGCACGAGACGAGGGCGCAGCGCGTGTGGGTGGCAGCTCGACCAGAGGTAAACAAAAGAAGAACGAATAAAGCGGGAGCGGTAGCTCAGTGCATCAACTGATGTCACTGCAGCGCCTCTAACGGGGAGGTCCTAGGTTCCCACTCCCCACGGCGGCAGGATTTTCGACACTAGCTTTTCAGCTAGGTCGAATTCAGTCGCTGTCAGGAGGAGAATTGTAGGGGCCGGCTGCTCTGATCGGTAGTTTTCCGTGGTTTCGCCGATCAACACCAGGCGAATGCCGGAGCAGAACCCTACCAAACGGGCCACGGACCGCGCGCGATCTGTCCTTCCTCTTCCTTGTCCTATCCTCTCCCCCTTACACACACACTTACACTAACATGCACTACACTACCACATATTCCGGGAGACCGGTCGGGAGCTTAGAGCTTGTCCCGGCTGGGGCGGTGCCCCGCTGGTGGGAGAGTCCTGGTTAGGGGGAAACCTCACTAGCCGATGGTAGGCCGGCGCCGAATCTCGCCATCCAGCGGGGGAAGATCACCACCATATCCGGAGAAAAAAATGCACCACACCAACGGGACTAATGATCAAAGCAGTTGACTTGCCTGGAAACACTAAAAAATCAATCAATCAAGAACGAATAATTTTTTATTTCCAGAGACAGTGGGATCTAATACGCGGAACCTAATCCTCATGGTTCTAAACTAGCATCTTACAATAAAGACATCAACATCACTGTAAATAAACATTATTTATGTGAAGTCTGTCATTTTCCACTCTTTTAAGTCGCGAGGCTGAGAAATGCATTTTGAAGGATAATTAATTGTTTGTCGTAGTTAATACGAAACTTTGTCCTACTGACTTCTGTTACTGGATGTGTTGGTACTCTTTTTATTCATTTTGCTTTTCTTGTAGAGATCATGGTGTATGATTATGCTGTTACTACTGCACTACTGTATTTGCAGATTGAGGAGTCTCTACGGAGCGTATTACCATCTGCACCATGCTTACTGCTACCACTCTCGGAAAAAGAGCAAGTGGATTATTTGCGGTCTAAGGAGTTATTTTCCAACCAACGACAAGATATCTTTGAGCGAATGGCCAAGCAATTAGTAGATGCGTTTGCTTTTACTACTTATTGTGACGAAGAGTGTTCTACGCTGCATAGCCAGTTAGATAGGCATTCTTTGCTTGGTGTGCCTCTTCACCTCGACTTGGTTATTGAAGAGTATGCTGACGACGTCAAAACTGCAATAGAAATGAATAGCACTTTTCTTCCCATAAAAGTTAATTTACTTCAACTGTTTCAACGATTTGTAGAGAAGCAGCGAGAGAGATTCAAAAACAGATACAAAGAATATGATATCACAAAGGCCAGAGATGGTATATTCCTTCCACTACACCAGAATTATGCGATGCTGGTGAGTAATGCAAAATAGTATATTTTAAGTTACAAAGTTTATTTATAACATAGCTTATTATTAGCTATTTATAATATAGCTTATATCACCTACAAATATTAATATTGTATTACTGTTAATTGTGAACAAATACAGGCTGTTTGTCTTCAGTCGGTTTACTTGCTTGGACAACAAAAGAGGGATAGTAACATGGCTACAGCGTTATTTCCCATTGTTTGTCGAATTATTTTTGTTTGAGAGATCGGCACCAATCGCTATCACAATATATTCATTTACGCCTCATAAATAATCATAATTGTAGATTTGGCAATAATGAATACAAATTGTATAATATCGCGATAAGGTATATAGTATAGTATCGCGATAATTTATAAAACTCGGTGTAATATTAGTAATAATAGTATAAATTTGGAAATAATGTACACAAAATATGAATCTTACGGAACGCACATGATAAAAACAGTTTGCAGTTGGCATTAGTTGGCACTCAGGTCTACTAAAACATTAGATAACACATTTGTTTAAATTGCATTTGCCATTCGAAAGAGCTGCTACTCTCACCTTTGGTAGCACCGATCGCCCCTATTATTTACACTACTAGATATCTAGCATGCGAGAGTGAGGTTAAGGGTGTCGCATAACATTTCCGACTATTCCTTAAAATATATATCTGGAAAATTGTATCTACCTAGCAAAAACCGTTATTTTTGTAGTGAACGGAATCACTTCCATGTCATTCATTATTATCGCCTAAATAGTTTTTTTATGATCACCCATGACTGTTAATATCACGAATTAAAAGTGACTACGTGTTGGCAGCCTAAGTGCCAGAACAGATTAGGTCACGTCAGGTCAGACGTGGGAGAGTATACAGAACAGGCAGCATGAATTATTTTTCCTGTCTGAATTGATGAATATGGTGAATAAATACCTGGACAAGTAAAAAATATTCTCCTTTAATGTTCCCGGGCAGTTTAATCGCACCGGTTTCCACTAGCTGCTATTCTTTTCTATCAAGATTAAAAATAAGACGGTCGTGAATACTGTGCCAACCACTCATTTAAATTACATTAAGATACGTTTCGACAAGAAACATAGCCATTACAAGAAAAGTCAATGAGTGATAAGGGGTAAGAAAACATTCCTTCAACCCTACCTGTGATAAGTTAGCAATTTTAGTGTCGTATTTTTGTTTTCATTTATTTTGTAGATATGGACATCCTCTATCGTACCTGCGTGCCAAAATTCGTTTCAAGAATCAGTGGAAGAATATAAACCATACGTGACTTCAGAAAAATCGGGTATTCTCTGGCAGCTGGAAGATGGAAAGATACAGTTCGTCCATTACACGTTTGTAGAGTATTTTGTAGCAACATGGCTATTCGAAACGGTGACACAAGATCACAAAAAGCAGCGTGCTCATGACTGCAAACTTACGAAATTACTTGAAACTGCCTACAAGAACCCTCAAGGCAGAGTCATGCTCTTTTTGGATCTGATGCTGGCAGAAGGACTTCATCTCCACAAGGCAATTTTAGAGAACGACACAGAGACCTTAGATACACTGTCCAGAGAATTGAGATCGCATATCCTGCACGAAGACCACGGCGGGCGAACAGCTCTGCATGTAGCAGCTGCTTACGGTCGATCGGGCTGTATTAACAATCTCCTTGAGGCGGGATCCAATTTATCGCAGTGCGATTCTCTCTTACAATGGACACCATTAAAATACGCAAGTGCGACAGCCCACCTCAGCGCAGCTGAACTTTTTCTCGAAAAAGGAGCTAATCCGAAAGATCTTGTGGAACCAGTGAACATCATTCAAGTATTGGATTTAGATTTGGTTCAGGTGAGTATTGCATTATTATTGCATCATAAGGTTTCTTATCTGTATAATTATTTTTATGATGTAAAGTGTGTAAGAAAGCTTTACTCCCTCTTTGATTGCGGTGATATTCATCAAGTTTAGAATAAATAAATAAACCTTTAAACAACATACATCGTTCTCGCGATTGCATCTGTTAACTTTCGCCAACAATAGGGAACTGTGATAATATTCCAATTCCCAATTCCGTCATTGAACAAATGTCCTTTAATTCGTTGCAAGTATCATATGAAATGATTTTTTTCTTAGGCAATACTTAAAAATTTTCCCAGCGCTTTGACTCACTGTAAGCACAACCTTTTGGACGTAAGGGAAGATAAATCATCAAAAACCTACTGTTCTGTAACGATTCGCGCCTAGAAAAATATCATGAAAAACTTTTGTTGGTTTTATTTAGGAGAAGTCGTCGGCATCATTATTTTCTACTACGACTCACCTTGTGTGTCAGCGTGCTATGTCCTACATCGACGATTCAGTGAATATTACATGGATAATCCAGCCCCTCGTTGCTAATTTGCCGGGACCAGTGGCGAATCCTGAACATTATTTGAAGTACCCCGCGCCTTATGGAAGCTACTTCTGCCGTAGTTTTCCTTAAAAGTGAAACCTACATATCATACATGAATTCTGGAGAATTAAATGTTCTTTCTGGGTTTACTGGAAAGTTAGTGTGTGTTTCTGTGTGGTTTGCTTTATTAAACGATGTTTCTGGTTCATCGCGACTCTGAAAGCTTGTTTTTACTTTCCTAAATGGCAGACAACATCAATGAGTCTTTTAGTTTGTCTGTTCATCTTTACCATTTCGAAATTTGTAAAGACTTCTGAACATTTAGTTGCAAGTGTACTCGGATATAACAGATTGTAAATGCACAAAAATGTATGATTTCTTGTCTTTCAGAAGTACAGAAATGTCTGCTGTACTCTCGCTTCCCCTCTTTGCGGACATACCTGGACGTTCTGTTGTGGGCCTACCGTTGTCTTTTATTTCGCGCTTTTCTGAAAACACAATACTATGAAATACAGTCCTGAATAATTGTTCTGTAACACAATCACACGAACCACTAGCTTCTGCCGTTTTCACAAAAAAAAAATTGAAAGAAGCGAAACGTACCAACACCTTGCGCAGAGCTGTTCCCCGCTACATTTTGCGGTGCCTACGGATGGTTCAGCCGCGCATCCTCCCCTCTCCCCGCCCTTTAAACATGAGGAGACGAAGGTTATCGCAGTTTGCATGCGGTGCCCCCCTGCGCCAGCGAGTTCCCTGGGCAGCATTAAGAACTGTTCGAAACTTCTCCCTCTTGCGTACTGTATCGCCCAGAAAAATGCGGAACTGACGAGGCTCCTGGTAGCAAAATACTTTTTTGCATCTAGTTTAAAGACATACAACATCTCAAAAACTTTTTAGATTACCATACTCGTGAAACATTTCTTATACCCTTGGAATTACTAGGTACACCGCCGGTATATGCTGTGTAGTGGAGACTTCGTCACTGGCCGGGACCTTATCCCATATGTAATGTTCAGACTGAATTTTCAAAAATTGGATGCTCTTCCTCGTTTAGTTCCGTAAGTAATTAACGTTAAACGTTGGACGATGCGGTTGCAATCGTGTAACACGGACTCCGGCAAGTGAGTGGCTTCACCTCGCGTTAGGGCTCGCCACATCTCTGGAAAACTCCATTGCTAATACTATCCGAGACGTCCCAGAGGTGAGCACAAGGCAAATATAGCGAGAAGCCATATTGGTCTATTTTAAAAAAATTACAACAATGTAATATTTTTGACTTGTCTTTCACGTGGGTAATATTTACATTAGAGGCGATTTCTTCACATTATATATATATATATATATATATATATATATATATATATATATATATATATATAAAGAACTATCGAAGGCAAAAGTTAGCATGAATTCACTTGATCCAAAGGATTACCTCGATTACATCAGTTACACATCCAACAGCTTGAGTTCTGAACTGGTTTTCATAAATGTTTTTGCGTTATTTTGCTTTGCTTTGCTTTGCTTCTAGGGCATTTTAAAAACATTTTAAGAGCATTTCATTGATCATCTTTGGTGATGGTTTAGTTCATCAAAATCCGCCACCTAGTCAGAGTACGCTATACTTGGGTTTTCATAACGTGGAATCTGTGGGCAGTATCTCCAAGATGGAATTCGGTACGACTTTTTGCGTCATTCTGAGTCCTGCCGCTAGAGTCGCTTGATCCGGTTGCGATCATGCGACATCTTGTGGCAGCACCAAGAATGACGCCCAAAGTCGTGCCGAATTCCATCTTGGAGATACTATCCACAGATGCCACATTAAAAGGACAAACAAGTACAGCTTGCACAGCTCTAGTGTAGCAAATCGAACCGTTTCTTAGCAGCTGTGTTGGGGCATGGTGGAAATCCATGGGTGGGTTCCTCTGGGGCCCGATTTTAGCTGTTTCTGCGCATCACCAGTTTGCGTCACGAACCACGTGACCACAGTACGGGGACTTCATTTGAAAAGCCAGTCCAAACGCTGTCCGCCATGTTACAGAGGGAGCGAGTGGTGTTGAGAAACATTTTGAAAGTGGCAAAAAATGTCAATTTTCAATGTTAACCAACCAAAAATAACGCGTTGAAGGTGTACAAGATTCATATTTAAAAGAAATGCTTCATAAATGTTTCAATGTTTTGTAACGAGGTGATAATTGTGGTATCTGGCTTGTTTTAAAATTCTTGCTAATCCTGTAAAGCAAAATGGAGTCTGAAGAGTATTGGCTGAAGAATCCCGCGCAAGAACTTCCCCTGGTTGGGGGCATCATGCCGGACTAGACCAAATAATTGTAGTTCTGAAATGGTCTCTCTAATGTAGTATTTTTGAATTCGTAAAGTAAATAAAAAGTATTAAGTGGATTATTTATTATGGATTACACAAGGAATTAGAACATCGTGTAAAAATAAACGTACTCTCTACTTTATTTCTAAACATCATAACGTATCACCCAGTTTTCACGTCTACTTCCGAGAATATAAAAGAATTTTAAGGAAAATAATAGTTCAGGCAAAAATAATGAAAAATAATGAGGATATTTTGAACGCTAGAAACAAAACTAAAGCAATGTGGAACATCGTTAAAAATTCGACCACGTCATCACGAATTTCGTAGAGAATGTTGTTTTAAAGGATAATGAAAGAGAAACAAGAAATCCAGAAAAAGTTGCGAATCTCTTCAACCAACACTTTTCTAGAATTGCGGTTGATCTCACGAAGGGACTAAAACCACAAAATTCAACATCATATGCTTCCCAAAAAAATTTCGGCACGATGTTTATTTACGAAACTTCTAACAAAATCCTCAGAATAGTCAGTAAATTAAAAAATAAATATTCATCAGGTTTAGATGAATTTCCGGATTGTTTATTAAAAACGTGTGCACCTGCCATTATACACCCATTAACTCACATTTTCAATGCTTCCTTGTGCACAGGAATATTTCCAGATATTTTCAAAACAGCAAAAATTAAGCCACTTTTAAAAAAAGGGAACAAAAATGAAATTCAAAATTACCGGCCAATTTCTCTTTTGTCAGTTTTCTCAAAAATATTAGAGAGGCTTTTCTATACGCGAATGGAAACTTTTCTCAGGAAAAACGAAGCGTTTTCAGACTCACAACACGGTTTCAGGAAATCAAAATCTACGGAAACTGCCATTTTTTCTTTCCTTAAAGATGTTGCTTCATCAATGGACAAAAATGAAGAACCCATTGGGATATTTTTAGATCTTTCGAAAGCTTTTGACGTTATTAACCATAACATCTTGCTCTCAAAATTACCTTCTTATGGAATTCGTGGTATTGCCCTAGATTGATTTCCAGATATTTTCAAAACAGCTAAAATTAAGCCGCTCTTCAAAAAAGGCAACAAAAATGAAATTCAAAATTATCGGCCCATTTCTCTTCTATCAGTTTTTTCAAAAATATTAGAGAGACTTTTTTACGTACGAATGGAAACGTTTCTCAGTAAACACGACGCGCTTTCAGATTGCCAACATGGATTTAGAAAATCAAAATCAACGGAAACAGCTATATTTTCTTTTCTTAAAGATGTCGCCTCATCATTGGATCAAAACGAGGCACCTATTGGATTATTTTTAGATCTCTCAAAAGCTTTTGACGTCATTGATCATGACATTTTACTTTCAAAATTACCTTCATATGGAATTCGTGGTATTGCTCTAGATTGGTTATGTTCGTACCTTAAACAACGATCTCAGAGAGTTGAAATACCTTACTGGAATGATGGAACATTACGTACGCACCTTTCCGACTCTTTGCCCATTGCACGTGGAGTTCCTCAAGGATCGATTTTAGGCCCTATTCTGTTCCTACTTTACGTAAACGATATGCCCTCGACGATTCGAAACGGAAGAACGGTTCTCTTTGCGGATGATACGAACATCCTTTGCAATAAAGAAACCGTAAATAGTACAATATCAGATGTTTCAAATTGGTTCCGAAATAACAAATTAATAGTAAACGAAAAGAAAACGGTTTTAATGCAGTTTTCCATTTCAAATAAACAATTATGTGCTCCATTGAAAATGAACAGTGTACCATTGACTGATGTTAAGGCAACAAAATTTTTAGGTCTCTCAATTCAGTCAAACCTTAAATGGAACGTCAATTTAAATGAATTGAACACAAAATTAAGTTCATTATGCTACGCGTTCAGAATTCTTGCAAATTCAGTCAGCCTTCATACTGCTCGTTGTGTATACTTCGCGAATGTTCATTCCCGCCTGAGATATGGCATAATATTCTGGGGAAATACATCTTATAGCTCCCAGACGTTTAGATTACAAAAACGAATCGTACGAATAATAACCAAATCCCACCCACGTGATTCATGTAAGCCTCTCTTCATTAATCTAGGAATTTTACCATTACCTTGTCTGTTTATTTACGAATTAGTTGTTTTTGTCAAAAATGACTTGCTTAAGGGCGGGAATATATTTTCAGAAAATGCCGAAGTCTATTACTATAACACTCGACGTAGAAATCATATTCATCAGGTGACAGTATCAACAGCTCAATACAAAAATTCACATACAATACATGTACATTATTTTACAACACTTTGCCAGACGACATTAAACGATTAAATTCGATAGAAAAGTTTAAATCCCAAGTGAAATCATTTCTGCTGCATAACTGTTTCTATACAATTAGAGACTATACTGAGCATCACAAGAAAAGTAACATTAATTTTAACAATGATACATAATGCATTAATTACCATTTGGACTGTATAAATGTGTATAAACAACCTGTAACAAGTATTGTACTACAGCCTCCGGGTCAATGACCCCATCTCGATCAGGTTTTTCGTCCAGTTTCCCTGATCCATTGAGCAAATGCTGAGATGGCCCCTTGTTTTGCTTCTGGACATAAATGTAACTTCATTTTCTGTGCACGTCTTCTAGAATTCAGTGGGAAATACAATTATTCAAATTATCGTTTCCATGTTGTCGCGGCAGGAAGTATTATTCCGAAGGACAACATGGATAAGAGCCAAAATTTATTGCTTATTTATCCTTGAAAATAGATTTAAACTATTACATGGGAGGGTTTTTTTTTAATAATTTAAGTAGTATATGACTTAGTGTAGGGATGACAGAATTTTGAAAATGTGCACACAATTCATTTTTCCCCATAGCACGTCATACGCAGTTTCAACTGTTTTTTGACGTTAAATAAATAAATAAATAAATAAATAAATAAATTGGATAACCTCGTACCTTAAACATCGATCTCAAAGAGTAGAAATACCGTACTGGCACGAAAGGACTTTATTTACTTATCTCTCAATTCTTTGCCAATTGAACATGGGGTCCCACAAGGTTCGATCTTAGGTCCTATCCTCTTTCTGTTGTACGTAAACGATATGCCCTCATCTATTAAAAATGGAAGAACAGTTCTGTTTGCCGATGACACGAATGTTCTTTGCAAAAAAGAAACAATAAATAGTACAATTTCAGAAGTTTCAAATTGGTTTTGTAATAACAAATTAATAGTTAACGAAGGAAATACTGTCTCAATGCAATTTTGCGTTTCAAATCGGCAATCGTATGCTCCATTGAAAATGAACAATATGCAATTAGCTGATGTGAAGGTAACAAAATTTCTAGGTCTCTCAATTCAATCAAACCTCAAATGGAATGTACATATAACAGAATTAAACACTAAATTAAGCTCATTATGTTATGCATTCAGAATTCTTTCTAATTCTGTCAGCCTTCATGCAGCTTGTTGCGTGTATTTTGCAAATGTACATTCCCGCCTGAGATATGGCATAATATTCTGGGGAAGCTCATCCTTTAGTTGCCCAGACATTTAGATTGCAAAAGAAAATTATCCGAATAATGAAAAAATCCCATCCACGTGATCCGTGCAAGCCTCTTTTCATTGAGCTTGGAATCTTACCATTGCCTTGCCTATTTATTTACGAATCTGTAGTATTTGTCAAAACTGACTTACTTAACGGTGGGAACATATTTTTTTATGTAATACTGATATTTATAATTACAACACTCGACGTAGAAATCATATTCATCGAGTGTCAGTATCAACTGCTCACTACAAGAAATCCACATACAATACATGTACGTTACTTTACAACGCATTGCCAGATGAGATTAAACATCAAAATTGTACAGAAATTTAAGTTAAAAGTAAAATCTTTCTGCTGCAAAAACTGTTTCTATACTGTGATGAACCTGACCTGCCGCATACGGCAACCCACGCATGTGAGCAATGCGCGTAGCACGCGGTCTGGATACCTCACAAAAAGGGGGGGAAACACCGTCACACAGAAGTGTGTCGGTAATCAGCTGACAGGTGTGCGCGTTAAATTTATAAATGAAGGGCGCCAAACGGGCACTTACCTGTCACCTGGCACCGGCATATGAGAACCTCAGGGGTGAGCACTCTTGAATGAGGGCATGCACTGGGTTTGCTACTATTACTACTTTACAATAATTACAAAGTTATGTTCCATTTTAAGTGTCAATCGCCTGAATGGCGAGAACACGTTTATTGCTTTTTTCTAATACAATTTGGTCGGAAAGTCTCTTAAATTAAACTCTATATTATTTTTTACATTAGATGACTCTTTTTTGAATGTCTTTAGAATTAGTACAAAATGATAGTCGTTGATTCTACCTCTTTCGATGATTGCACATCTGTGGTCGTCCTCAAAACAAACGCTGCCGCGAACCGCGTTGCAGCAAGGCGCAGCCAGCCGGAAGCAGCAATACGTGCGGTGCTAGCGTTCCTTCCCGTTCCAATCCTTCGCAGATCCGCCGCCCGTAGTCAGGAAATGGATGAAAAAAAGCTCCGATCGGTGGGTATCGGAGGAGGCCGTCAAACGCCACCCCACTCCGTACCAGGTCAGCCTCGATAACTCGGCTGCACAATCGATCCTTACGGATCAACGCCGGCCCGTTGAAATGGAATAAATTCCAGTTTTGTGCTTTCAAACGGGGCGGCCTGCACTCCGTTGGTCGGCCAACACTAATCGCTGGCTCCAACTACCTCTCCTCAACACAGCAGTCTCTTTTCTATGCCGTTCTCTCGCCTTCTATCTGTCTTCTGCCAAAAATCCTCCTCTCTCGAGCTTCCTGCGTCGCATCCCCACTCTCTTTTCTAATTTCGCACATCGCTCCTTCACGTGATCGGAATTTTAAATGTTATTGGTCGAAATCTCAGTTTCTAGAATATTCGACGCGAGTCGGAAGCCGATAGGGCATTTTCTAACTAACGTCATTTTCTGGGCGCCTGATTGGTGGTCTTTGTTGTGCGTGTGTTTTGGCCAGTACACCAGAAATGAACAAAGCAGTCCTTTCTGCTGTCTCCGTGATGATTATATGAGTCCTATGGGATTACTTAGCCGGGATCTCTATAATTCACTTGTTCCGGTGCCTAGTGTAAACGTGGGCGGGCAGCCGCCCGCTCTTTGCCTGAAGGGCTGTCCCCGGGAGACAATCCCACCCTAGTCGTAAATCTTTGATTAGAACGACAGGCACGTGTTCGCGCGTCTTGCGCTGAGCCGTGTCAAATCAGGGACTGGCCTAATTGGCGTGACCGAGGGGTGAGTTTGGGTCCGGCGACCAGCAATGGCCTCATTGCAATACAATTAGAGACTATACTGATCGTCAAAAAGAAAAATAATGTTTACTTTAACAAAAACAAGATATAGTATAATGAATTAGTTTACATTTGCACTGTATAATTAAAAAAGACTCAAATGCCTGTAACAAGTAATGTACTTCAGCTTCCGGGTCAATGACCCCCATCTCGATCGGGTTTTTGTCCAGTTTCCCTGATCCATTGACCAAATGCTGAGATGGCCCCTTGATTTGCTTCTGGACGTAAATGTAGCTTCACTATGCGCACGTTTTGTTGAACTTTCCTTTTGCTTGTAGTGGTAGTAGAGCTTAGGGTGAGTTTCTATTTTGTTAACAATACAGAAAAATCAAATCTGTTTGTTCCTTTACCGTTAAAAATAAGTTTTCTATAATTTGGCAACGAAAATATCTAGTTTTTGAAATGTTAATCCCTCGCTTTTTTAAATTTGTTATTATTATTATTATTATTATTATTATTATTATTATTATTATTAATCTTTCCACTATTAATAGTTAAATTGTTGGGAAGGGATTCTGAAACTCAAGAAAGCGTGCGCAGATGATTTTTCTCCCCCATACGTCACATACAGTTTTTGACTAAATAAATAAATAAATAAATAAAAATAAATATTATTCCCAGAGGCGAGCACAAGGCAAATATAGCGAGAGGCCATATTGGTCTATTTTTAAAAAAATACAACAATGTAATATTTTTGACTTGTCTTTCACGTGGGTAATATTTACATTTGAGGCGATTTCTTCACATTATTATATATATCGGTCGTATGCATCTTTAACCACTGTTAACATGCAACCATGTACGTTTGTTAAGTGCACTTGTACTTACCTATATGTTAAGAAATTTAACACCCTTAGCAACGTAAACAACCATCGATTGTTCGCAAGTCAAATGTTTGTTAAGAAAAAAACCATGGCAATGCACAAAACAAATCAGGTTTAAACAATTCAGAAGTAATTCACATTGGTTTGGGGAATAATTAATCTTAATTGTAATATTAATAGTACAATTAGAAAAATGTATATTAGGTAAATTAACCTCATTTTCCTCATATTCCACCAAATTAAACTATACTACGGTAATCATATTTACTATGTGAAGGTGTCGCCATTGGAAGTCAACGCGCCAATTTCCCACCCAAACCTCGTTTCTTTAGGTTCTTTCGGTTCAGGAGAATTTTTTGCATCCATCTTTCTCGAATATTAGTTATTTACGTATATCGCAAACAACTCCCCACAATATCGTAACCACAATATACGTAAGGTATATAATATAAGCAACTAACGTGCTGCAGCAACAGAATTCATGTGTTTACTATCCCAGTAATGTATACATTTAAATAATAAATGACTGAGACAACTAACTAACCCACAAGGCTTATGAACTGATAAAATGAATAAGAAAAATAACCTAAAATGTAATATATAAGTGGAAAACTGAATCAACTACAGAATTTATTAACATAATATGTAAAAGGAAAAGTTTAAAAATTGAATTTAACAACCTAATGTGAACACGCTACGGTGGAATATTTACAAGTTTTAAATAACGAACGTTTTGATTGACAAGTAAATACTGTAAATCTTGCTCAAAACGGAATGTCAAGTGACCAGAATTGTTTTCCGTGTTGTACAAGATTCGTCTTTATGCAATGGAATATTGAAGGACCGAAATGTGGGATTTCACATTAGACACATTTCCGCATTATACACGTTCCGCATTGAGCAAGTTTTACTGTACTGAGTTGGGAACATTTAACTATTAGCTATCTTTAATAAGATTGACAAACGAAAACTAAGTTTTTAACACACGAGTTTATAACATGTGTGTTTAGTGTACATGAGATATCTAAGTTTAACAAAAGTTTGACAATCTACTAATTTACCTGAACTGCTTATCTACAATACTTTACTATTTACAAGACTTATTTGTGTGCTAGGAGTTTTAAAATAAACTCTGTCATGGTTGTAATGCATAAATGCCATGAATTTAATGAGAAATCGAAAGTCCCGAAGGGGAGGTCCTCCATAGCGTTTTCACAATAAAATGTATTCTTATACAGCTATATGGGGCAGGGGGTGGGCTCAATCCAGCAGCACAAAAAGATATTATGCCAATATAGTAGAACCACGACTGTTGATGAAGGCCTGTGTTTAGAGAAGTGTACAAGTCTTCAAGGGTTTCTCGCAGATAGGGTGATTATTTATCATAAAACCGGATCGTGTCCCCTCAACGACGGTCATTTGATCAAATAAGACATATATATATATATATATATATATATATATATATATATATATATATATATATATATGGGAATCAGATTATTCGGGATTGCCCTACTTGTTTTTAAAGTTAAGAAATATAATAACGATAAAACTTATTACAACACGCGGATCTGGTCAACAATCAGCACCGTTCTACACCTCCTGTTTTCACACCCTGACTGTCCCGCGTGTCTTGTAGCAACTCCAGCGCTCTCTACTTCTTGTGGGATCGGAACGATCAGATTCCCATATATATATATATATATATATATATATATATATATATATATATATATATATATATATATATATTCATTCTAATAAGAGACTTTGCTTTCAGGTGTTACGAGCTTTCATCAACCGAAGGGATGAGCGTTCACTATTAGACGAAATTATTGTCTTCACCAACAACGGTTCTCTTCCCTTGTGTCCCTTTAAGAGAGCAGTTGCGTATGGTAGCAAGCGCATAGTGGAGTTGTTGATGCAGCATGGGGTGGATATAAACAGACAGGAATCCGAGTACACGCCATTGCATTTAGCAGCACTTACTAACCAAAAAGACATCGCCGATATTTTTTTGTCTGCTGGCGCTGAGATTCACTGCCGCGGGAAGAACGAGGTCACTCCACTGCACCTTGCATGTGGCGGTGGCTTTTTGGATGTAGTGCACCTTCTCCTGACGAAGGGCGCTGATGTACTCACGAAAGGAATTAAAAACCTTATGCCGATACATTTTGCTGCTCTAAATGGCCACAAGGAAGTACTGAAGTTGCTTGTACAAACATCCGCATCAAATGCGGGCTTGCAAATAAATTCACTTACGGAAGATCATTACACACCATTACATTTGGCAGCTTTTGCTGGTCACAGGGAGGTAGTAGAACTCCTGATAGAAAACGGCGCTGATACCAAGGTACAATCAACACATAACGATATGGCCATACATTTATCGGCAGGTTGCGGCCACGAAGAGGTGACGAAGGTCCTTCTACAAAATGGCGCAGACATCCACGCCCGTGGACAGGATAAGTGTACTCCACTGCACTACGCTTCACTAGCAGGGCATGTGAATGTGGTGCGACTTCTCTTGTCAATGGGCGCCGATGTTCTCCAAAAAGAATCTGAAAACTTGATGCCAATACATTTGGCTGCACAGAAAGGTCACAAGGCAGTAGTGGACATGCTTTTGCAAACATCCAAATCAAATGCTACAGCACAGGTAAATGCATTAAGTGTAGATAATTGGACCCCATTACATTTTGCAGCTCAAAATGGTAACGGGGAGGTCGTAGAAATCTTGATACAAAATGGTGCTGATATCAAGGTAGAAACAAAAGGTAGACACAAAGCCATACATTTATCGGCTTTTTTTGGTCATGAAGTGGTGATGGAAGTCCTTCTAGAAAATGGTGCAGACATCCACTCACGCGGGCGGTTTCAGCATACTCCACTGTACTACGCTTCTGGAGAAGGGCAGGTGAAAGTAGTTCAACTTCTTTGTCGAGGGGGCTGATGTTCTCAAGAAAGAATATAACAATATTTTGCCGATACATGTGGCTGCACATAATGGCCATAAGGCAATTGTAGCGTTGTTTTTGGAAACATCAACCTTCAATGCCAAAGCACAAGTAAATTCACTTAATAGTGAAAAATTGACCCCTTTACATTGTGCAGCTGAAATGGTCACAAGGAGGTGGTAGAAATCTTGATAGCAAATGGAGCTGACATTACCGTAGAAACGAAAGGCGGACATATTTCCATTCATTATCGGCAATACACGGCCACGAAGAGGTGACGAAGGTCCTTCTACAAAATGGCGCAGACATCCACGCCCGTGGACAGGATAAGTTTACTCCACTGCACTACGCTTCACTAAAAGGACATGTGAATGTGTGCGACTTTGTCAAAGGGCGCCGATGTTCTCCAAAAGAATCTACAAACTTGATGCCAATACATATGGCTGCACAGAATGGTCACAAGGCAGTAGTGGACATGCTTTTTGCAAACATCCAAATCAAATGCTACAGCACAGGTAAATGCATTAAGTGTAGATACTGGACCTCATTACATTTGCAGTTGAAAATGGTAACGGGGAGGTCGTAGAAATTGATACAAAAATGGTGTTGATATCAAGGTAGAAAACAAAAGATGGAGACAAAGCCATACATTTATCGGCCTTTATGGTCACAAGTGAAGTGAGTGATGGAAGTCCTTCTACAAAATGGCGCAGACATCCACGCCCGTGGACAGGATAAGTGTACTCCACTGCACTACGCTTCACTAGCAGGGCATGTGAATGTGGTGCGACTTCTCTTGTCAATGGGCGCCGATGTTCTCCAAAAAGAATCTGAAAACTTGATGCCAATACATTTGGCTGCACAGAAAGGTCACAAGGCAGTAGTGGACATGCTTTTGCAAACATCCAAATCAAATGCTACAGCACAGGTAAATGCATTAAGTGTAGATAATTGGACCCCATTACATTTTGCAGCTCAAAATGGTAACGGGGAGGTCGTAGAAATCTTGATACAAAATGGTGCTGATATCAAGGTAGAAACAAAAGGTAGACACAAAGCCATACATTTATCGGCTTTTTTTGGTCATGAAGTGGTGATGGAAGTCCTTCTAGAAAATGGTGCAGACATCCACGCCCGTTGTCATACGGGATGTACTCCTCTGCACTACGCTTCACTAGAAGGACATGTGAATGTGATGCAACTTCTCTTGTCAAAGGGCGCCGATGTTCTCCAAAAAGAATCTACAAACTTGATGCCAATACATTTGGCTGCACAGAAAGGTCACAAGGCAGTAGTGGACATGCTTTTGCAAACATCAAAATCAAATGCAGCAGCACAAGTAAATGCATTAAACGTTGACAATTGCACCCCATTACATTTTGCAGCTCAAAACGGTCACGCGGAGGTGGTAGAAATCTTGATCCAAAGTGGCGCTGATATCATGGTAGAAACAAAAGATGGACACAAAGCCATACATTTATCGGCTTGTCATGGTCACGAAGCGGTGATGGAAGTTCTTATACAAAATGGCGCAGACATTCACTAACGCGGATGGTTTCAACATATTCTCCAGTACAACGCTTCTAAAGTAGGGCAGGTGAATGTAGTTGAACGTCTTTTGTTCAACGACAGAGAATGATCACAAGGCAGTAGTGGAGACACTTTTTCACGTATTCACATCAAATTTTGGAGCACAAGTTAATTCACTTGATGTAGATCATCGGGCAACATCACATTTTGCTGCTCAAAATGGTCAGATAGAGGTAGCAGAAACCTTGATAGAAAATGGCGTTGACATGATGATAGATACAAAAGATGGAAACATGGCCATACATTTATCAGCACTTTATGGCTACAAGGAGGGGACTGAGATCCTTCAACAAATGGCACAGAAATCCACGCCCTTGGTGAATTTGAGTGTACTCCTCTGCACTACGCTTCACTAGCAGGGCATGTGAATGTGGTGCGACTTCTCTTGTCAAAGGGCGCTTAAGTTCTCCAAAAAGAATCTACAAAGCTAATGCCAATACATACTCGTGTAGCTGGAGAGAATGGTCACAAGGCAGTAGTGGAGTTTCTTTTGCAAATATCCACATCGACGTCTGCAGCACAAATAAATTCACTTGATGCAGAAAATGGGACCCCGTTACATTTTGCAGCGAAAAATGGTCACATGGAAGTAGTGGAAATCATGATAGAAAATGACATTGACGTTGCGGTAGAAACAAAAGATGGAAACAAAGCTATACATTTATCGACACTTCAAGGTCATGAAGAGGTTACGAGGTTTCTTCGACAGAATGGCGCTGTTATCTGTTGCGACTGACTTAATTATTCCACTTTATTGCACTGCGGTAGTTAAATGGTCACTAAATGTGGTGTTATGCAGCTCCATTTGCAGGCACGTGGCACCAATAAGAGTTACAGTTCATTTGGCCACTACTGTACGTCGTGTTTTCAAATGCATCGTGAAGAGTCTTTTGAGCGAGAGCTAGGGGTGACAGAGAGAAGGGGAGAGAGAGAGAGAGAGATTTAGGAGAGTTTAGTTGTATTTACTGCTATTTTGATCCGTAATTGTTGAAATGACAAGAAAAAAACTTTTTGTAAATGAATTTGAGGCGTTGTTTCGTCGTATGTATTTATTTTGGCATAAAGCTTTTTCGGCCGCATTGTGACCATCTTCAGTGCTATTCTGAGGCGGCTGGTGGCCTCGGTCCAAACAAGACAGCCCAAACAAGACAAAACTTTTTGTAGTTTCTTGTGTTATATTTGTAAAGCAAACAATAATGCAATGATTAAATGTGTCCTTAATTTTTTCTTTCACTTTTCTCTGCATTATTACGTACGATTGTCAATTTATCAAGAAGTTATTTTCAAATGTAATAAAAAAAATATTTACCTTTCTTGAAATCTGATCCGACTACTAGTATTTATAGATAAATACCAGTTTGCAGATAAGAGGTGTTCTGAAGAATATTTTTCTTTTCTTTTTGATTTACATTTGTTTGACACCTGAAATTGATTCACAGCAGTTTTTGAGACAAGACTAGGATGATTTACTGCAGTAAAGATAATTAATTAATGTGCAGAAAAGGCGAAAACGAACGAAACGTATTGAGAATTATAATTTGATTTGTAAGTAAATAAATATTTGGATAATAATTGTAAGCATTTTACTTCACTGTGTTCATTTTTCTGAAACTTTTGCAAATATTTTTTGTTGTTTCTGCAATATTTTGAACAGAAATGTGAATGTGTTGTGTAACTTTGTACACAAAATATTGTAACCTTTTGACTAGTTTGCATTTTTCATAACGTGCTGGAAATCTTATTTCTCTTTTCTTTGATATTACAATATGAAAATATGAATATTCGAAGTATTTGAATAAAGAAAATTATCATGTTTCATCATAAATATTTCTGAAATATTCATTGAACTATGAGGATTAAATTATTTGTATCAATTTCAAAATGTCACGACTTGTATTGTTTATTGTTAAAATAATTGTGTATTATTATTATTATTATTATTATTATTATTATTAAATATGTAAATTTACATATTTTCATTGAATTTTGAATTATCTTTTCGAACTATTTCCTGCATTTTATTCTAGAATGATTTTGAAGAAATCCTGCATTACATTAGGTTAACTTATAATGAAGATAAATGAATTCATTGGTAGGATTCAGAATATTATTTTCGAGAACACCTACAACTTAACACAGTATTCGAGCATGAAATCCAACTTTTTTCATCAGCAGACTGAAAAAGTATTGTAAGTGCAGTCGGCACTAGAATCAAAGTTCTTTCAAATGTCATACAATATCCCTCTCAATTCATAGTCATAATTTACACAAGCCAATGAAAGTTGTAATATAAAGATTGGGTAATGTGATAAGCCAAGAATGGGAAAATCGGTATCAAGCGTTAGTAATAATAGAATTGTATGCAGGTTTGGGAATCAAAGAATATACGTTGTTAGGGCAACCAATAAACAAAATGTATTATGCCGTGCTTGGTGTTATAGCGCTGTTCATTTGGGGAGACACGGTCCCGGAGACATTACATGCGAAAGGTGTGGGGAGGGCATTAAAAGCCGTGATTTTGTAAAAAGATGGAAATGATCATTCTCTAAAAAGTTACCAAACTTAATACAACGAAAGCGATAGATGCGGTACGAATACTGTTTCAGCATGACTGGGGAATTACTTCAATGATAGTGAGGTGGGATTGGGATTAGTTTTGATAGCTTAGCATTATGCAGACTAAGAAGTCGAAATCATTAGGCGCTTTGAATTATAATGGAAGTTTTTGTTATTGTAATTTGGGACTTGAATTCAAATTGACTGTGTTTAGAAGGGATTTATATTAGATAGCTCCGTAAGTGGCAGGATTTTTATATAAGTAAGCTGGAAATAGAGAGTCGTGCGCAGGTGTTTCATCCGAACAGCTAGGGCAAATCGCTACCGCGTATTAATTGTATGGAAATTATTAAATCCTATAAAGTACCAAATAGTTGATATTCCGGAAACATTTTAAATTTATTCTAAATGTAGGCAAGAACGCGATAATAGGGGTATCGAGGACATTCCACGGACAACATCCAGCCGAATCATCCGAGAAGGTCATCTGAGAAGTCATCGCAGTAAGCTTACGAACTTTATTCAAATCCGTATGGAACCTTAATGTTCGTACAGAGGAAAAAGTTAATCACTTTCATTAATGAGCTCATTAGAATTTGTAAAAATGTCAGAATAAATGTTACATTTTTATTTTTAAGAAAAGAAAAGAAAAGGTTGATAATTATTGAATTGATGGCTCTAGATGCCATCAATTCAATAATTGGTTATAATCAATAGAATTTCCAGGAATCCTGATTCTGTGTAGAATTACATGTCCACATAGGTAAGGACTAGAAGGTTGATCCCGAGTTTAGGGTGGCACGGTTCCTTTGGTTCCTTTTATGATTCATTATTTCTCGCGATTCCTATGTTTATAGTTGTGCGGTTCACTATAACAACTGAATTATTTATGTTCAATGTTAAATGAGAAGAAGCCACATGATAATTTATTGGCGTGGAATTGTGTGTATTTTCGCTTTTCAAATCTTCTTCAAATAGGTTTGTGTGTCTACTGAGATGGAAGGTATGAATTTTCTTAAAAGTGAGTGTTCCCTTTAAAATAAATTCTCTTAAAAGTGAGGGAGGTATATAATACAGCATGAGCGCCGGAGCGACAGCGGAGGCGCGAACCAGGTCTCGAGAGCGAGGGCCGGATGGCCCTCGCGAACGTAGCACGTTGGATCCGTCGGGTAGCGACGTGCGGTAGCACGTCGCGGACCACTTGGTGAAAAAAATGCGTTGGTTAAAGAATTGTGTAAGTTATAAAATTAAATTTGTAGCGTGAAAAATACGAATAATCAGTTCACTTAATGAGAGTACGTTGCTACGGAGATTTATACGTACAGGGGGCTTTGGAGCAGTGGGGTAGCTATTCTCCCGATCTACCTTTATTTTAAATAATTATATTTATTGCTGTAACATCATGAACTTAACTACACGCGACTACTACGTATAAACAAGGATTCAGATCATGGAGTCGATTCTCTTCTATTGAACCGAATCAGTGAATCAAAGGAACCGTGCCACCCTAAACTCCGGATTTACCGGACTAAAATGTTGTAGGTCGAAACCCATGATTAAAATTGAAAGTGAAATTTATAAAATAATATTTAACATTGGGAGAATTTATGAGCATAGCAGGGCAAAGGAAGAAATAGTAATATTGATAGTAGCAGAGGAAGTAATTCGCTTCATAATATTGTATAACTGTAAAGAGAATCGAAATTTAGTAATATTAATTATCCTAGAAGGAAAGAGTATTTCTCAAATGGCTAGCCCAACGCGGGGCCTGAGACGGGGTATTTCGTAGTAACAAAACATTATTTTTTAATGTCATACTGTCATCAATACAGAGCTTGATTAAAGCTCTTGTATTAAGAAAAATATATTACAAAATATTAATACAAGTATATGAATCAGAACTCATTGAATTTTGCTTACCTTTGCAGTCTTCCACTCCTTGTTACCGAGAGAAAAGAAGTCTTGTTTTCGGTTTCTTCACTCCATATTTGAACTAGTCAGTTGAGTGAAGTTCGTGTGTGTATAATCTTGCACGTTCTATGGGATTATCTTTGTTTAATATTGCGAATGAAGCCAAGGCATTTCACAAACTAATAACAATTCGATCAAATCAAGTACCAAAAATATAATACTGTTAACAAGGAAGTGACTCAGAAGATAATCCAACACATGCACCACAATTTACTCTCCAGAATCATCTGCACTATCAACACCAGAAGGAACTTCAACAAATAAATCAGGAGTCACTGGATAAATCAAACATTTTAAGAAAAAAACGATGATTCTAGTCAATAAAGTTATATTTAAAGCAGACGTTTCGGCCTCAATTGTGAGGCCCTCTTCAGTGTCTGAAAGGTCAACACACCAATCAGTTACAATCTTACATAATATTACTAGTATAAAACAATTAAGAACAAACACAATGAGAAAAAGACGTGGTACCTGTAAATTGCTTAGGTTAAGTTAATAATAATAATAATAATAATAATAATAATAATAATAATAATAATAATAATAATAATAATAATAATATTTATTGAGTCACAAATACAATTACAATCGTGTATGACGAGTCAAATATGTTGTATATGGAGGGAGTACAATTGCATGCATCTTCTTGGGTGCAGCGAGTGAAGTTACAGTTATTGTCCAGATGCAAAACAAGGGGCCATCTCAGCATTTGCTCAAAGGACCAGGGAAAACGGACAAAAAACCTGATCAAGATGGGGTCTTTTGCCTAAAGACTATGCTACAATACTTGTTACAGATATATTAAGATATTACATAGTAGATAATTATTTTTAACAGCAAAGTAGATAAACATTTAACTTAATTTAATTTAAAATAATTTAACATTTCAAGATTTGTAGTTTCATTGTTCAAAATAACATTTACTTGGAATAATGATTTTACTGCTACTACTTATAATAATAACAATAATAATTATATTAATAATAATATTAGATAACATTTCTTATAAATTAATAATAGTAATGGCAATGCTAATAGTAATAATAACAGTACATGGTATCAATTATGGTAACAGCTACATATCATTTAACAGTATTAGCATATTCCTTGATTAAATCTTGAAATGGTGGGGAGGAGGAGGCAGGTTATGGCCAGGTTTTTTCTATTTCTACGCCTAGTCCTACTGCAGCACCTGAAATCACATTGGACATATTAGTCATTGAGGTATTCCTGAACGCTATAAAAAAGTTTTTCCCCAAGGAAGTGTTTGAGTTTATTCTTGAAGTTGTGTAAGCCTGTTGTGTTTCTCAGATGTATTGGTAATTTGTTGAAGAACTGTATACCTGAAGAGAATGTCCCCTTTTGGTATAATGTGCTTGTACACATTGGTTGATGAAGGTTACATGCTTGCCTTGTGTTATAGGAATGTAAACTTGAGTTAAATTTGTAAAGTGTGTCATTGTTTAGTAGATTTTTCTTTACAAACATGATAACTTCATAAATGAATATACAAGGCAGTGGTAGTATGTTAAGTTTTTTGAATTGAGGTCTGCAGGACTCTGTTCTTTTTGTATTTGTCATTGTTCGAATGATTCTCTTTTGTATTTTGAATGTTTGTTTAGCCTCTGGTGCTTGGCCCCATATTATTATCCCGTATTTGAGAATAGAGTGCACATTTGCAAAGTACACTGTTCGTGCTGTCTCAATGGTGCTGTTTCTTATTATTATTCTAAGAGCATAATTGAGTTTGCTCAATTTTGAATTAATATCTTCTAGGTGTGAGTTCCATTTGAGGTTGGACTGTATGGTGATTCCGAGAAATTTTGTTTTCTGTGCTTGTGTGATGCTGTTTCCTTCTAATGTTAAATTTGGTGAGTATTGTTGTGTTGAGTGGGAGTTGTGGAAAGGTATTGTGATTGTTTTGTCTTTGTTCAGGATTAGTTTGTTGTGGTGGATCCATTGTATTAGTTTGTCGATGGCTGGATTGGCTTTGTCTTGCAAAGCTTTGGTTGTTCTTTCTTTGAATATTATATTAGTGTCATCAGCAAAAAGTACGGTTGTGTTGTTTTCCATTATTGATGGCAGGTCATTTACAAACATAAGAAATAAAATCGGGCCTAGTGTGGATCCTTGCGGGACAAGAAGTTACACTATAGTGTCGAGATGTAATATATAACCAGGCACTTTTGATCAAACCAATGGTGGTCTAAAGAACCATATTAAAGAGGAACAGAGAAATGCAATTGTTTATCTTGGAAGATCTTTTTCCAATTGAAAATTAATACTTTAAGGTATCGGAGCATGTTCGATACAAAACGATTCAAGGTACTGTGTGTGTAAGTGGTGCCAACTTCGGTACAGTAAAACATGGCAAGTCTTAATGAATAAGAAGATAATGTGGAGGGGAAGGGAGCCATGGGTTACTCTGTATGTAAACATAATATCAAGGAGAGGAGAATTTGTGCTAAACAAAGAAAAATTGAAGCCAATGTGTTGAAATATAATTTACAAAAGGGTTAAAATGAACAGGGAATAGAGGGGGGTATATTTATGATAAATTAATTAACTCATTATAGGTGATTCTCTCCCCCCCCTCTAGGTGGTGTCTGGTTATATATGACATTTCAACACTATGGTGTAACTTAACCTAAGCAACTTACAGGTACCACGTACTTTTCTCATTGTGTTTGTTTTTAATTGTTTTATACTAGTAATATTATGTAAGATTGTAACTGATTGGTGTGTTGACCTTTCAGACTCTGAAGAGGGCCTCAAAACTGAGGCCGAAACGTCTGCTTTAAATACACTTTATTGACTGGAATCATCGTTTTTTTCTTATAATGAACTTCAATAACTTGATTGATTTTTTTGTCAAAAAAAAACAAAAAAAACAGTAAAACTGTATGTGACGTACGGAGAAGTACACGTTTGCGCATTTTTCCGCTTTCCTGAATCCCTACTTCACCCTCTCACAGATGCCACATAAAAATGGAGCAACCACATAAAACAGAAGCAAGAAAGGGACCATCTCAACATTTGCTCAATAGGTGAAGGAAACTGGACGATCAACCTGATGGAGATAGTTTGTCACTACCCCAGACGGTGAGTGCATTACTTGTTACAGGCATATTTAATCTTAAAATTATGACGTACAAATGTCACCAATGCATTAAATATCACTGTTGCAATAAATATTTTTCTTTTCGATGATTTAGTTTCTAATTGTATTGAAACAGATACGTAGAAAATATATTTTGCTTGGCTCTCAAACTTGTGCCCTGATTTAAATTGCCTAATATCGGTGTGTCAATTTTCTGTAATGTAACGTTCACGTATTGTAATAAATTTCTTTTTGTAAGCTGATGATACGGATACCTGATTAATTTCATTCCTAATTGTAATTGTGTTATAATTCTAAATATTGCATGAATATATTTTCCCACTCTTATGTAAGTGAATTTTGACAAAAACTGACTTATTAGTCAATTTTACAGTACCAGCAAAGCACTTACTAGGTCATCAGTTTTGTATGCGATCTCTGCATAACCAACTACTAAGAAAACGAGCAATATTTTTATACGAGGCGTATTCGGAAAGTAAGTACCGTTTTGAAAAAAAAAATAGTAAAACAATTTTTTCGAATCCAATTTTATTTTTACATGAAAATAAATGTCTTAAACTATTTTTCAACATAGTTTCCGCCAATGATCAAACACTTGTCATAGCGGGTGACCAGTTTTTTTATACCATCGTTAAAGAAACTTCCCGCCAGTTTCGATAACCACGACTCCACAGCATTTTTCGTGTCATCGTCAGATCCAAAGCGCTTGCCACCAAGTTCGCGTACATGAAACAGTACGTGAAATTTGTGGAAATGCCTCTGAAAGAGTTGTCATTGTGAAGCGTCTGTTCTCATGAATTGCTTCATCAACTTTCCTTACCAAATCATCGGTGACAACAGAAGGCCGACCACTCCGCGCCTCGGCGTGGACATTTGTTCGACCTGCATTAAACATTCGTACCCACTTTCTCATCATTCCATCACTTATCGCGTATTCACCGTAAACTTTTGTCACTTGACGATAAATTTTGGCCGGTTTAATATTCCTCGCGTTCAAAAATTTAATCACGGGACGAATCTCACAGTCAGCGGGAGAACTAATTGTCTTAAACATTTTGAATGTGCGCAGCAAACTGAAAACACAACATAGAGTAACCAAAATGGCGACAATTGAAGGTCAGTGAACAAGAAGACTAGTGCGCATGCGCGGGGCGCCTACCACAGCGCTTCGACGGCGCTAGAATGAAACGGTACTTACTTTCCGAATATGCTTCGTACATGAGAGAACGCGGATATCCCTTTCAGACTGCACAATAATTTTACAGTGACACAGAGATAGCAGTAACGACTCAACAGCAGTCCATGAAAACTACTCACCCCTTTTTACTTTCTCGCTACCACTTACGCACTAGAGTGAAAGTTATGTAATGCTGGGCAAAAAACAGGGAACTTTCGGCAGAAAAACTCTTATTGCCAGGCCGTGACATCAGAAAATTAGATAAATCCAGTTGCTAAATAAAATTAGCGCTTTAAATAAGGTTATGTACAATTGTTTGAAAAAAAACGAGTAATTTTTGCGTAATTTGTGCTTGAAATTTACAGATTTTTTTCTCAAACATCGTTCGAAATTTTTTCTGTAAATTTTCTCCACATATGTAATAAGGGGCGGTAAAAAATAGTGCTAGTCTCATTTTCCGGCATTTTTTCGAAATTGCAAACAAGTGAACATTTGAAAAGTACAAAACTCCATACATCGATTTTTGCTTTAAACAAGTTCTGTTGTAAAAACAGCTCTTTAATGAAGATCGTGTAGAATTTTTTGAAAAAAATCAAACGATTTCGGATAATTACTGTGTACTCAATTTCTAAAATTATTATTTTCTCAAAACCAGCACCAAATATTTTCACTAAAGTTTCTCCTCGTATGGAACAGCGTATAGTAAATAAATAAACTGGTTGTGCTGTGGCACAGACTTTCTCGCGCTAATTAGTTTTGAAATCTCTCTAGTCTAGTTGACGACTTTTTAGATGGTCTTCATCTCTTCTCAGCTGACATCTTTTGCCGTCGAAAGGACCTTATTTCACATTTTCTCAGTTTTTTCGGCTGCCTAATGCTAGAACTGAAACAAGACTACGATTATGACGATTATAGAAGTACCAATTCCCTATATGTCCCTGGTGGCCGAAGCGACTAAGTGTCGGGTGCGGACTCAGTGTTTCGGAGGGAAGAGTCAATGATTCGAGTCAGTCTCAGGGATAATTATGTGTCACAATTCTCTGCTGCCACAGAAAATGATTAAGAATTCCAGGAACTTTATTGAACACCATTTGAAGGAATTCTTATCTCAAATATCATTAATTAAGGTGAATAAACTGGAAGTGTCTGTATGTGATTTTCGTATTTTGAACTTTTAAACAAGTTTTCAACTCTCTAGTTCGATTGGTAAAACGTATGTCGCATCAAATCAATTGCTGTCTTTCTGTGGACCTGCAAGTACCGATTTAAGAAAACTAAAGACTCAACGCAACATGATATATAAAATTTATTTTAACCAGTACCCATGAGACCAACTTGCGATATCCCTAACAGTTCCGAAATCATTATTATGATTTTACTTTTTACTTTCTGACTTTACGAATTCTTCATAAGAAGAGAAAATTATGTAATAGTGCGCCGGAATTTTCACCAGAAAAAAAACTCTAATAGCTGGGCTCTGGTAACGTAAATGTGGATAAATTCTGTTGCCAAATTTAGAAAAAAATTAGTGGTGCAGTTCAATAACTGCACAGACTTTGTCGTACTTGTTAGTTTTCTAAACTCCTTAGTCGACTAGCTTTTGCGTTATGCCTTATCTCACCTGGCCTCTTTTGCCGGCCAAATGACATTTTTTCACATTTTATCAATTTTTTGGCTGCCAAATGCTAGAACTGAAACCACCATACACTTATTGGTATTAGAATTGTAAATCCCATGTCCCCCGGAATGACCGATGGGATGGCCGAGGAGGTTAATTGGCGTGTTCGCAGTCAGCTCTTTGGAGGGAAGGTTCGCTGGTTCTAGCTTTGTTCGGGGTTTATAATTTGTAACAATTCTCTGTTGCAGCAGAAAATAATTGAGAATTCCAGAAACGTAATTTAAAACCATCTGAAGCAATTATAATCACCAAAACAAATAATAAAGATAAACTAGTGGTGCTAAACAGCACAATACTTTCCCACGACATTGCTAACTTTTTCGTTATATTATAATGCTACATGAACAAGCAAATGTGTTTTCAACCACCACAAAGTATTTTATGTCATCTCAGTTGCCATCTTTTTCTGCCAAAAGGTCATTTTTTCACATTTTATCAATTTTTCGGCTGCCTTATGCTAGAACTGAAACACTAAACTCTAATGACTATTATTTAAATGCCAATCCTTGGGGCCGAGATGGTTAAATGGCGGGTACTATTTTAGCGGTTCAGAAGGGCCCGGTGGTTCAACCCTCGCTCATGGATAACTATTTGTCACAATTCTCTGTTGCGAAGAAAACTATTGAGGATTTCAGAAACTTTATTGAAAATCATTTGAATGGCACTAATTGGGTTAAGTATATTAAATAAAATGGAAGTGTCTGAATATCATTTTTGTATTTTGAACTTTTAAACAAGTTTGAAACTCTCTTATTCGATTTGTAAAACGTATGTCACATCAAATTAATTGTCTTTCTGAGCATCTGTAGGAACCGATGTAAGTAAACTAATCAAACATTGATTTTAAAAATACAATGTATATACTCCCCATGGGACAGACGACTGACCGACAGAGGTAGCGAAGGGTATCAACTAATTTCATAGCAGTGCCACTGACCGCGAGATACTAGGTTCCAGTCATGACAATGGCAGTATTTTCCACGCTAGCCGAATAGCTAGGTCGATTCCTGTTGCTGTATGGGAAATAATTCTACCTGCCTGCTGCTTTGATCGGTAACTTTCCGTGGTTTCTCTGATCAACACCAGGGATTGCCGGGGCAGTACCCTATCAAACGAACCGCGTGAGATCTTTTCTTCCCATTCCTTATCCTATTATCCATTTACTTAGGCTTACATGCACCACACCATCACAACATGCCGGGAAACCGGTCGGGAGCTTAAAGCATGACCCGGCTGGGAGGATACTCTCTGAAGGGAGGCACCTGTTTGGGGAAAATCCCGTTAGCCGACGGAAGGTCGGCGCGTGATTTAGCCGTCCAGGGCAGGAAGATCACAGCTTCCTCACGTGCTAAAACATGTACTACACATTCGGGACTAATGAGCTTAGAAGTGGGCGCGCCCGAAATTACTATCAATCAACCTAACCTAATAGCTTTTAGATTGATTGTCCGTCAGTGGACAACTGTAGCTCGTAAAACGATTCAGCCGATTTTTTCCAAAATTGATATACCCTGATAGAGCTGAACGGACTGGTGACTTTAGAAGTTTCTAACGTATATTTTGATTGTTGTGGAGAAGTGGTTATGAGTGCTGACAAGTTAACTCTGAGGAACTGAGATCGGGTCTCGATGCGGAAAAAACATGTTGCTGGTTGAAATCACTTTTGTTGATTTATGTAGTAGTATAATATTTCGGAGTATTTACAACCAATGCAAGAAAGTCTGTGCTTTGGCAGCACCACTAGTTGAAAATTTTCAAAATGTCCCAAGGGCTTCAAGTACCCTTTAAAATTAAAAATTGAGGTACTACAGAATGTCACACACTTTCCCGTACCAATTTTTTCTCATATCGTTGGTGTGGTCTGGCTTTAAAGTCTTGCTTCATTCTCTGGCCAGATGCCATCTAACGTCACCAAAAGTCCATTTTTCTGACATGTTCTCGACTTTTTGCTTTCCTAATAGTACAATCGAAATATTACTTCAAGAATTTTAAAGAAGAGTAAAACCTCGTCTCAAATAGAAATTTTCGTTGAAAAATTTTAAGCCTTTTTTAAGAAAATGGCAATTAAGCAAGTAAATGCGAAATTTGAAGTTCTTTTTCGCTGGGATCTATTGACTTCTCGAAAAACTTCATTTGAAGTCATTTTAACCCCCCACAAATGTAATAATGTATACAAATCGATATAAATGTGCATATTAACGGTCTTAAAGATATTTAAAGACAACATTTGTGTAAGTTTTGTAAAAACAAATGAATACATCAAAATGAACTTTACGTGATATTAAACAGTGTAATTAGCGCTGTCTATTGGAAAAATTTTAGAGCCTTTTTTGAGAAAACAGTGTTTGAGTGTTTCGTAAAATGCGGAGTTTTGAGCTTATTTTCACAGAAAACTGTTGAGTTTTCGAGAAACTCGCGTGTCCTCCTCGTGCGTGGGAATGAGGGCGGCGTAAAATGCCGGAAGGGCAGGGTGCGCCTATACCTGGGTTCTACTAACGTAGCGGCTGAGGGTAGTATCTCCAAGGTGGAATTCGACACGACTTTTTGCGTCTTCCTTGATCGTGCCACAAGATTTCGCATGATCGCGACCGCATCACGCAGTGCTGCAGATCAAGCGACTTTAGCGGCAGGACTCAGAATGACTCAAAATGTCGTGCCTAATTCCACCTTGGAGATACCACTCTCAGCCACCACATTAGAAAAATCCAAGTATAGGAGCATGCCGTCGATCTAATGGCGATTTCCATTCACCGCACTTGTGCGCACTCAGAGCAACTCGCGTGTACCATTAGACCGCTAGGGCGCACCAGTGTAAAGGAGCGTATGTTCCATTCGAACAATGACACGGAACCAGCGCTCTCGGTTGGTTGGTTGATTAGTGATTCCGTTCGCGTTAACAGCATAGCTCATTACTCCCGTAAGTGTAGTGCTTCTTTTTCCTCGGGAGATGGCGGTGATCTTCCTCCACTGGATGGCGAGATCCGGAGCCGACCTACCGTAGGCTAGCGGGGTTACGCCCGGCTACCGACCAGTTGGTCCTATGTCGTGTCGTCCTTTGGGCAGGATTGGGCGAAGGATGCTCCTCGGAGTACTCCGGATCCCACTTTACGTGTGTGCGTGTGTTTACAGGTGTGCGTGTGTTATATTAGTATGTCCGGAGCGAAGTCTGGATAGCACTACTTGTTCTCGCCTAGTCATTTGTTTATCTAGATACACTGAGAAGAAATCTGATTGCGTTTTATGGAGGTGGCTGGCTTTGTATTTGGTCCATTCTTGATTCCAGTTAGTCAACATTCTTTTGTTCATAAATTTTAGCATGTCAGTTGTGGTGTTAACTAGGTTGTGAACTGTGTTGTCTTGTTTGAGGTTTGCCAAGGAAGAAGCCGCAGTGCTAAACTCTTGAGTAACGTTGTTTTCCAAGAATGTGGGGATCCAGGCAAATGAGATATCTTTTCCCGTTAATGATATCTGATGGTAGAGTTCAGTGATTGTTTGTAAGATTTCGCATTTGCGCTTATTATGGTTTAACTGGAGTGGAGTGCTTGATGAGTTAGTTACAATTGAGAAAGAGGGGTGCGTAAGTTCTTTGACCAGTTTTAAAGCCTGCATGATTCCATATAAACCCGTAGTTGTTAGGCTTACGTGGGGTTTGAATGTATACGATGTGTTGCAGTCAGCGGTATGCACATTGACATCCGGACCGTCAGTCTTGAGAATGGGCTTGATACCGATAACAGTGTGTGACTTGTATTTCTCAGCAAAATCATTGAGAACAGATTTCCTGTATTCTTCTGAGGATGAACTTTTCTCAAGTTTCAGTAAAAAGACAGGTCAATTTTGAATTCTTGTAACAGCCAAGGTTGAATTTTGCATGGGTGGTGTTTTTCAATCTGAGAGAGTTGAATATTAAGTATTTCGAGAGGTTCCTTGATTTTTAGATAAAAGGGAATCATTGATTTATGTTTCTTGAAGAGATTCCGAAGGTATGGTGAAACATTGTTGGTTATAATTGGATTGATAGACGAGCCAGCTTTAATTGCATACTTCATGCCGAGCAATTGACGTCGGAATTGTAGAGATGGCTCCTTGGCTTCAGTAAGTAAGCTACCAATAGGCGTGGTACGGAGGCATCCTGTACATAAGCGGAGCGTTTGATTGTGTAGAGTGTCTAGCTTGCTAAGAACACTTGGGCTAGCTGAGTTGTAAATGATAGATCCATAGTCAATCTTACTTCTGATAATTGTTTTATAAGTACGAAGCAAGATGTCTATATTCGCTCCCCAGTTGTTGTGGTTAAGATATTTGAGAATGTTAAGCAGTTATTTACAGTTGTCAATCAGCTTCAGAATATGTTGTTTCCAGCTCAAATTGTTATCAAAGTATAGGCCTAGGATTTTAGTAGAGTGGACCGCAGGTAGGGCATGGGAAACCAGTAAGAGATGCGGCAAAGTATGGTGCCTATTCCTTGAAAATAGGATACATTCAGATTTTTGGTGGAGAATATAAATCCTGACTTCAGGGAAAATTCGGAGAGTTTGTCGAGAGCTTCTTTTTTTTATTTATTTAGTCAAAAACAGTCAAAAACTGTATGTGACGTATGGGGGAGAAAATCATCTGCGCACGCTTTCTTGAGTTTCAGAATCCCTTCCCAACAATTTAACTATTAATAGTCGAAAGATTAATAATAATAATAATAATAATAATAATAATAACAACAACAAATTTAAAAAAGCGAGAGATTAACATTTCAAAAACTAGATATTTTCGTTCCCAAATTATAGAAAACTTATTTTTAACGGTAAAGAAACGAAAAGACATGATTTTTCTGTATTGTTAACAAAATAGAAACTCACCCTAAGCTCTACTACTACTACTACTACAAGCAAAGGAACGTTCAACAAAACGTGCGCATAGTGAAGCTACATTTACGTCCAGAAGCAAATCAAGGGGCCATCTCAGCATTTGCTCAATGGATCAGGGAAACTGGACAAAAACCTGATCGAGATGGGGGTCATTGACCCGGAAGTACATTATTTGTTACAGGCATATTGAGTCTTTTTTTAAATTATACAATGCAAATGTAAACTAATTCATTATACTATATCTTGGTTTTTGTTAAAGTAAACATTATGTTTCTTTTTGGCGATCAGTATAGTCTCTAATTGTATACAAACAGTTTTGCAGCAGAAAAGATTTTACTTTTAATTTAAATTTGTGTACCAATTTTAATTGTTTAATTTCATCTGGCAATGCATTGTAAAGAAGCGTACATGTACTGTATGTGGATTTCTTGTAGTGAGCTGTTGATACTGACACTTGATGAACATGATTTCTACGTCGAGTATTGTAACTATAAATATCAGTATTACATGAAAATAGGTTCCCACCGTTAAGTAAGTCAGTTTTGACAAATACTACAGACTCATAAATAAATAGGCAAGGCAATGGTAAGATTCCAAGCTCAATGAAAAGAGGCTTGAACGGATCACGTGGATGGGATTTTTTCATTATTCGGATAATTTTCTTTTGCAATCTAAATGTCTGGGAACTAAAGGATGAGCTTCCCCAGAATATTATGCCATATCTCAGGCGGAAATGTACATTTGAAAAATACACGCAACAAGCTGCATGAAGGCTGACAGAATTTGAAAGAATTCTGAATGCATAACATAATGAGCTTAATTTAGTGTTTAATTCTGTTATATGTACATTCCATTTGAGGTTTGATTGAATTGAGAGACCTAGAAATTTTGTTACCTTCACATCAGCTAATTGCATATTGTTAATTTTCAATGGAGCATACGATTGCCGATTTGAAACGCAAAATTGCATTGAGACAGTATTTCCTTCGTTAACTATTAATTTGTTATTACAAAACCAATTTGAAACTTCTGAAATTGTACTATTTATTGTTTCTTTTTTGCAAAGAACATTCGTGTCATCGGCAAACAGAACTGTTCTTCCGTTTTTAATAGATGAGGGCATATCGTTTACGTACAACAGAAAGAGTATAGGCCTAAGATCGAACCCTGTGGGACCCCATGTTCAATTGGCAAAGAATTGGAGAGATAAGTAATGTTCTTTCGTGCCAGTACGGTATTTCTACTCTTTGAGATCGATTTTTAAGGTACGAGGTTATCCAATCTAGGGCAATATCACAAATTCCATAAGAAGGTAATTTTGAGAGCAAGATGTTATGGTTAATAACGTCAAAAGCTTTCGAAAGATCTAAAAATATCCCAATGGGTTCTTCATTTTGATCCATTGATGAAGCAATATCTTTAAGGAAAGAAAAATGGCAGTTTCCGTAGATTTTGATTTCCTGAAACCGTGTTGTGAGTCTGAAAACGCTTCGTTTTTCCTGAGAAAAGTTTCCATTCGCGTATAGAAAAGCCTCTCTAAAATTTTTGAGAAACCTGACAAAAGAGAAATTGGCCGGTAATTTTGAATTTCATTTTTGTTCCCTTTTTTATAAAGTGGCTTAATTTTTGCTGTTTTGAAAGTATCTGGAAATATTCCTGTGCACAAGGAAGCATTGAAAATGTGAGTTAATGGGTGTATAATGGCAGGTGCACACGTTTTTAATAAACAATCCGGAAATTCATCTAAACCTGATGAATATTTATTTTTTAATTTACTGACTATTCTGAGGATTTCGTTAGAAGAAGTTTCGTAAATTAACATCAATTCTTGCTTGTACTTTTGAGTGTTCAGCAGATTATTGCCTTTACATAGAACAATGATGTCATCCACGTATTTCCTTATTGTAACGGGTAAGGCAATATCCATATCCACGTCATTGATTGCGATAAGGAAAAGTGTTACACTCAGAACTGACCCTTGTGGAAGACCATTTTCAAGCATCCTAGGTTGAGATATTTGGTTATTAATTCTGACTTGAAGCTGTCTATTAAGTGTAAAATTGCGGATGAACTCGAACGTATTTCCATGAACACCGATGTTGTAAAAACTTCTAAGTACTCTATAGGTCCAGACCATATCATAAGCCTTTTCTATGTCTAAGTTGACAGCAAGTAAGTGTTGTTGATTGATGAATGCTTCTTGGATGAATGTGGCAGTATTCAGTAGGTGAGATTGTGTGGAATGTCCTTGACGGAAACCAAACTGATTGTTAGTCAAAATTTGTTGGGAGTCCAGAAACCAACGTAGTCCATTGTTGATGATCCGCTCAAGAATTTTGCACATATTAGATGTTAGATGTTGGACGGTAGTTATCAGTTATAACCGGGTCTTTACCGGGCTTAGGAACAGGAATGACAGTAGCCAGTCTCCAGGTGCTTGGGAAGGTCTTTTTTCTCCATATAGAATTGTAGATGCGTAATAGAATAGATTTTCCTTTAGGGGGTAGCTTTTTAAGGAGAATATTTGGAATATTGTCATGGCCAGGAGAAGAATTGTTGGACGATTCAATAACTGCATCAAGTTCATGTAGTGAGATATCCACGTTAAGTTGGTATTTATTTGCTAAAATTTCATTCCCTTTAGGAATTAGTTTTGTTTCTTGTTCATTTTTATGTGAAAGAAATTCGTGCATGTAGTTGTTGGAACTCGAGTTATTGGAGAATGTCTTGGCATATTGGTCAGCAATGTCAGATGGGGCAGTAAGTATTTTATCGTTGCTTTTAATAAAGTGGATACAAGTTGATTTTTTATTTCCCTGAATAGCTTTGATTGTTCTCCATGTATCATTGATGTTACAGTTACCGTTTAATGATGATAAGTATATAGACTAAGAATTGGTTTTACTTTCTTTGATGACTCTTCTGGTGATAGCTCTGGTCCTTTTGTATTCAAGTCTGTTCTCAGTTGATTTATGTTTCTTATAACGGTTAAATGCATGTTTTGAATTCCTTATTGCTTCTTTACAGTCGCTATTCCACCATGGTGTGTTAGCTCTTTTAAGTTTGAAAAATAACTTAGGAATAGCCAAGTTTGCTGCAATAATAATCAAATTACAGAAGGCTTGGATGGTAGCATCAATGTTGTTAAATTTTAAGGGTATATTATCGCCTATTGAGGATGCAGAAATGAAGTTCTGATATTCTTCCCAATTGGCTTTATTGAAGTTCCATCTGTTTATTTGAACTGAAGGAGCAGGTGTAATATTTATGTTGTTAATACCAATAAAAATGGGGAAATGATCGCTATCATATGGGTAGTCTGAAACGTTCCAAGAGCATTTGTGAGCAAGAGATACTGATGATATAGATAAGTCTATGGCGCTAAAATTATTGTTGTTGATGTTGACATGTGTAGATTCTCCAGTGTTTAATACAATGCAATCGTGGTATTCCAAGATGTCTTCATACACAAGGCCTCTGCTATCTGTTTTATGAGACCCCCATACCGTGTTATGACTGTTGAAATCCCCTAGAATGAGGAAAGGCTTTTCCAGTTTATTAATATGTCGATTAATTCTTGTGCGTCAAAATTGTAGCTGTTTGGTAAGTATAAATTACATATAATAATTGAAGTTGGTGAGAGTATCTTGATGGCATTTGTTTCAATATTAGATTGCAAGTTCAATTCTTCATATGGGATGTGGTCTTTAATATATATTGCAACTCCACCACTGGCATGATTAGTAATAGTTCTGTTTCTGAAGAAGCATTTATAACCTTTGATATGTCCATGATGAGAATCTTTAAAATTAGTTTCTTGAATGCAGATGACATCTGGCTGGGTAAGGTCGCACAAATGCTGTAAACTTTCTAGTCTAGGATAGAAACCGTTGACATTCCATTGGAGAATATTCATTAGTTGGAGCTGATGTCTGCACTGGAGTCTGATTCAGCACATGATTCTTCAGAGGGTGGTAGAACAGACTTCATTTTTTTACAAAGTCTGGTAAATCTGCTTTTTATTGTTGCATTTGGAAGATGTTGGTATAGATTAGACATCATTTGAAGAGGAGTTGATATATCAGGTGAGTAATCTTTGGCAATGAGGATGGGGTCAGCAGCATTCAAAGAATTTTCCAAAAAGGATTTAAATTGATGGTAGGTAAGAGGATATTTACTTTCATTGTCTTCAATAATTGATTTTAGAGGAGATATTTGTTCCTATAGAGTTCTACTTTTAGTTATTTCAGATTTCCTTGGATCATTTGGTTGTTCTACTTTTGTTAATTCTACTTTTTCAGATACAGGTCTACTTTTAGTTATTTCAGATTTCCCTGACTCATTTAGTTGTTCTTTTTTCTTCTTTTTCCTTTAGGTTGTTTCAGGGTTTCATCTGTATTTGATTTTCTGGTGGTACTTGAAGATTCAGGAACATGAGAGGAGTCAGATTGTGGGCCTCTTTTGTTTAGTTTATATACACAACTATTGTCATTATCAGATTCCTGTTGATTAATAGCATGTCCAGATTATCAGTTGTAGGTGATTTTGCTTGAAGCATTTCTTCCTGGAGGTTAGGGGTAGTTATGTCATTAATTGGGAGGACAGGAGTGGAAGACTTCTGTTGATTGATAGTGGAAACAGATTGGTTTTCAATTGCAGGGGAATCAGTTTGGAGGGATTTTTGGTGAAGGTTAGGAAAATTCTCATTGTCATTAATTGGGGGCATAGTGATTAAAGACTTCTGTGCATTACTAGTAGGTGCAGATTGATTTCCATTTGCAGAGAAATCACTGTTATTGGTTTGATTTTGATTAGAGGGACAATGGTTAGCAATCTGGCCTTCCTGCTTGCATAGAAAACATACCACCTTGTCAGTGGAAAAGTAAATACGGTATGTTGTGTCTTGATGACATACCAGTGCAGAATCCGGTAACTTGTCAATATCATCCGGATCTATATAAATCTGCCTTCTAAAGCTCATAATATGAGAGAATCCAGGTTCCGAGATCCCAGCTCTGATAAATGACATCTTAGTGGAGGGTTTGATGTTGTTTCTATTGAAAATGTTCAGGATTACCTCGTGAGGTATAACAGGACACACATTAGAGATAATAACCCGTACTTTCTTATTGATGAGTGGTCATATATTCAGTTTTTGATTATTAATAGTGATAAGTCTGTGTGTATTCACAATACATTCAGCAATCTTTTGAGTTGAGAGGAAGAAACAGATTCTATTATTAGAAATTCTTGAAACAAAACGAATATCTGAAGGGTTAACGATCGAGGCTATTTTGGATACATAATCCTTGATGCTAATACCTTCTTGGGCTTCAATCACAATCGCTTGACTTTTTTTAGGGTAAATTTCCGATTGCACAGCAAGAGAAAAGGTTTTGCTTACTTGTTTATCTGTCGGTTCTGAGGTTATGTTGCCGTTGGTGGAAGTTTCCATCGTGGTAGGATGCCAGCCGCTGGGGTAGCTGACTTTTGAGTAAAAGCTGACTCTTCTTGTTGAATGGATGGAGAACACAGCACTTAGAATTACAGGCACTTACTCGTGTAACAATTTCTCACAACCTCGCAGTGTGCACCACAAACACGTCTACCGTTCATGGACGCACCATAGTGAATGAAGAACAATTCTGCGTTCACACGTTTGTAGT
>BLKR01004721.1:0-99724 GCA_011170035.1 Teleogryllus occipitalis
TTATTAACAAATGAGAGATTATTGAATTTCTCTATTGATATATTCATTACAGGTAAAAAATGTATGGTTCTATTTGAAAATTCACATGTGATTCAATTTCACCAAAATTAAAATTAATGCACAGAATGTATCTGCTGCCTAAAACTTGCCTCGTGGAATAAATACGAAAATGATCTCTCATGCCACCTTTCTGTCCAAAAGCATTTTGCAAAATAATTTGTTGATAATGAATTTCCTCGCTAGACGTTAAACATATTGGCATACACTTTGCACCGCTGAATAGAATGCATCCAACCACAAAGAAATCTTCAAATTTGCATGATAACAGTCTCAGCGTTTTGAAATTTTCCAGATAATTTATTTAAAATAAAACGTGTGTCAACGATACATGAAGAATCGAAAGTTAAAATACAGCTTATGAGCAACAATTTCCACAGATTTGTCGTAAGTCACAAATCGTTAATACAATTTAATCAGCAGAAAGCAAGACACTGCAAAACTATTTGAATTTTATACTTGGCAGCCAAGATAGAATGAATTGGGGGCTGGAAACAAGTGAGGGTTGACATCAGACGCTAAGATCCTATAAAGAATTGCGTATCTCGAAAACGAAAGGCGATAGCTCCGGTTGGATTGCGGAATTTTGCATCTTGTGTAAAGGGAATTGAGATGAGAGAATAAAAAAGAATTGCAAAATTTGTAAAATTATAAACAATTTCCAATTTTTGCAATTCTAAAGTGGGAAGGGTTTTCTGATGTCCCAGAACCAAAAACTGCGAATTAACAATTTTGCAACAATTAACAATTTTATAAACAATTCCGAAATATGCGCTATTCCTGCCGGGGAGTGTCCCCAAATTGTCCCTGATTTGATAGCAAAATAACAATTTTGACATGAAATGCAAATTAATTGCTTAATATCTAGTTTAATTGTTACTTTAATGATAAATATACAGCTGGTCTTTGAATTTTACTTTCTTTTATTGAAATGGTACCCTAGAAGTCCTAACGATTCGAGAAAGACAGTATTTTGCATTTTTGCAAATGTAATGTACATATGAACAATTGAAAATATGCAATTATTATCGTTTTTCTTATCGCAAAATTCTGTAGTAAACTGGTCATTTGATAAAGTTCATAAATTGTGTTTGGACAAGAATGTTGGAATTTAAATATCTATAAGAACGTAATTGTTGTAAAATTAGTGTTATTTTATCTGATATCAATGTAATTTCTTCAAAAAGAATTGTGTTAACAGTGGTTACGAGATTGGCTACGATGGTTTGTGAGGCTCCGCCTGCGACGTTTCGTCATGACAAGGGCTGTCCAAGCCGTGCAAAAGCTGAACTTAGCCGCAGACGGCCGCGATCATTTTATGTTTCCAGTACTGTACACAAAAATTCAAACATCAAAGAATAATAAAAAAGGCTTAAAACATGAGGTGCACATAACCACTCGTATTCCCAAATTCGCACCTACACAGTGGTTTTGTGGAAGGAAATTGAGAAGCGTTTTTTCAAAACCCAATAAATGTAAACAAAATGTATAGGCTATACACCGTTTAGGCATTTCTTTGGTCCGTTTTATCATCCCTCAAATTAAGTTTTATTAAAACCCGAAAAAATCTATAGAAAACGGTGGATTGTTTCTTACATACTTCGATAGCAAATCACAGTTCCATGAACCTGCCTTTCTCAAGTCATCATTGTGTCTTGAGTGGCTCTCTTCAAAAGTGTAGAATGTAAGTGATGTCTCCATGTTTCACCATCTTAATGGTACACCGGTAAGGGAGATATCAGAGGAGGGAAACCCGCAAACCCAAGTGTAGTTTGGTCCGAATTTCCCGTTCTAGTGGAAGAAGGATTCTGCCGCCGCCTAGAATATATTCCTATCATGCACTACACTCACGGAACCACTCACAACAGTAGCTGATGCGTCCGGAAACACTGCACACTGTCACATATCAATGAATTATTCTGAAGCAAACGTATACCATTCTGGTGAATGCGTAGTGAACACGCACAAGACAGCGCGTCGCGCGCGCTCTATATTAGGGAGTCTGTGCACCCTTGAACGTTAAAGCACTATCTTCTGCGCATGCGCAGTTTAGGTTTCACATCACTTTTGCATCTCCGCATGCGTAGAAGATCGATAGTGCTGTGCGCTATGACGTGTACAAACTCCCTATTGAACCCTGAAAGTCAGCACCGCAATATACGTAGCAACAAGCATTAAGCCGACGGCGGCAGTGTCGGCGAGCACGAGCACGAGCACGAGCACGAGCACGAGCACGAGCACGAGCACGAGCACGAGCACGAGCACGAGCACGAGCACGAGCACGAGCACGAGCACGAGCACGAGCACGAGCACGAGCACGAGCACGAGCACGAGCACGAGCACGAGCACGAGCACCACCACCACCACCACCACCACCACCACCACCACCAATATAACGAGTGGCCCGGCGCCGAAAGTCAGTCTAGTAGTGGACAGTATTCGAGTGGGCCATAGTGATTGTTTCGGATTTTGCCGACAACGCTTCGTACTTAATTTATTCTTCTGAAATTTTAGTGACTAGGCTACGAACTTGGTCTTCTTCGCGTGAACTGTGATCGGCTTTTAGACTTCAGACTCTTCAGACAAGATGGTCTACCCTGGCATTGTTAACTAGTACTAATAGGATTTCGGACTTTTGTAAAGTTAAGTAGGCTCCAATACTGCTCTAATCTAAAAATTGTTATTGTTGATCTGATTCTGCCCATCTGATTTTAATACTTTTACATTTTTAATGTTTCTTGGCTCCGAATTTCCCGTTCTAGTGGAAGAGGGTCATCGCCGCCGCCTAAAGTATACTCCAACTCACGAGACCACTCAGAAATATAGCTGGTGCGTCCGGAAACACTACACACTGACTCACAACAATGTATAACATTTTGCTGAATGCGTGAGAAATTTGAAGTTGGCGTCCTGTGTCTATTTTGAAACGAGGAGACTTGGAGGCCCCATGTGGGGCCCTTGGGGGCCGCCTGCACCAGCGACCAAGGCGTTGCCTTGCGCAGTGCGCGGGGCGGCGTGGGATTCGGCGCGGGCGAACGGTGCATTTGCTCCTTTACCACCGGCCACAAATCTGCCTGCGCGGCGGCGCCTCAAGAAAACACACGGGGTCCCCGACCCGCCGTTTTGTGCGCACCTCGTCGTACGACGCGGGAAACGCCCCCGCGCTCCCGGGAAACGCCGCGCCGCTCCGCGGAATCAGACGCGCCGCGCCGTGAGAAGCGACTTCCGGGAGGCTCGCACAACGTTTCTGTTTTGTTTTTTGATTTGTTATTTTTTCTCGAATTTCCCCGTCACAGTAACCCTGTGGAGGCGGTAGTTATTTGTGTGTTGGATAATAAATTGAATTGAATGGAATTGATGCCTTATTTTACGAGGCGAGACTCAGGCCATGAGGCCTGCTCTTCCGTCTGACCACGCAAATTTCGCTACGCTTCTTTCACCAACTACGGGAGAAAGAAGGTATTACTTGGGCGACGGAACAGTTTATTTGAAATTAGCTCCGAGGCTTCATTTAGGATTGAGGATCTTTTACATGCAGTAAATCTACTAACATGGGACAGCCGGCTTTACTTCCCGTTCGAAGGAAGGCGTACGAAGGATTTGTTTGCCACTTTTTCGTCTAAATCCCACGGCATAGATCGGGTTTGAACGCAAGAAATTTGGTATGAACAGTCCAATACGCTAACCTTTATACCATCGAAGACCGGAGAATAAATGGTGTTTCATTCTACTGTTGTGTTTTCTGTAGTTGCGAAGGTTTTTTCTTAAATTTTTAGCAAAACTAATTTAATTCTACGTTAAATCTAATAACAAAGATTAATCAGTAGGCTCTTGGTCAAACTATTTTTTTAATTAAAAAATATTAATTTTCTCTTACTACTAATTGTTTGAAATTCTTTGATTTTTTCCCCTTCACACAACATTCCTAATTTATTTATATTATGTACTACTCGGTACAATCCCTCACGCTTTCCACAGGGCACACTCGACTCTTGCGCCTCAAGAAGCGACCTCTGCAAGGTTCGCATGTCGTTTTATTCTTTTTCCATATCTACTTCTTCTTCTTCGTCTTCTATTTCCCCTTCACGGCAATGCGCGGAGGAGGGTGTTTATTCGTCTATGGGACAATATGTTCTTTTTATTCTACAGACTTTGGAATTTGTACTTGGAGAACTTTGTATTAAATATACTAAATAAATTTTAAGCTAAATCTAATCTGTTAGGTAGACTCTATGCCGTACCTAATTTGAAGTAAAATATATTTTTTGCCCCTTAGTACTAATTTTTCAAAATTTTGAATTTCTTTCTTTATTTTTTCTATTCACGGGACATTTGTACATTATTTACAGTTTCACACAGCATTCATTCAGCACAATCCCCTTCACATTGGACACACATCACTCTCAACCCCTACGCCGCGACCGGGAGACGTGGTTCAGGGCATCAACTAATGACTCCCGACCGTGGCAGAATTTTTGACACTAACTGAATACCTATGTCGAATTTAGTCTCTGTCTGGAGGAGAATTCTAGGGGCTGGCTTCTCTGAACAGTAGTTTTGCGTGGTTTCTCCCATCAATACCAGATGAATGCCGGAGCAGTACCTTAACAAACGGGCCATGGACCACGCGCGATTTTTTCCTTTCCTTTCTTTGTCTTGTCCTCACGTCCTAGTTACACGCTCTAACACTTTCATGCACTATACTACCGCACACGCCAGGAGACCGGCCGGCAGCTTAGAGTTTGTCCCGGAGTTTGGTGTCCCGCTGGTGAGAGATGGTTGGGGAAAACCCCGCTAGCCGACGGTAGATCGGCGCCGGATCTCGCCATTCCGCGGAGGAAAGTCACCGCCACCTCACGAGAAAAAATGCACCACACTTACGGGATTAATGACCTTAGCAGTTGATGTGCACGGAATCACTTATCAACTAATTAATCAATCCTGCGCCGCGAGAAGCAACCTCCTGGAGGTTTGTTAAATTTTTAGAATATTTTTTTCTTTCTTTTTCCATTCAGGGGGTATTCGTTCTTTATTTACATTGTTACACAGAATTCATTTAGCACGATCCCCCGCCGCGCCGGGCAGCTGATGACGAAATGGTTTGGCGGACGAATAGCAAGCACATGGAGCTTTTGGTAATATTCTATTGAAAAAGCGACATAACCAACCATAGCTACGAGAAGACACTTAATGGCCGGCGTCCGTTTTTTAGAGACCGTTATAGTTATTAATGTAAAAAAGTGACATTATGATGTGTGAAACTTGTATCATTCATTATATTCATCTACGACGGCCCCAGAATAATTTTTAATTTCATTTTATAATACATTAATCAACAGCTAGACATTGTTTTAACAATAACGGCCGTCGTTTTATATTGGTTTGGTAGTACGTTAAAGAACAGATACAGAGAAATTATCAATGAAATATATTTTACACAACACGAAAAAATGAACACAATGTTGGTAAAATACAAGTAAAAATTCATATATGCTGTAAGTTATATTTTAGGGTTATTAAATTTTGGATCTATTGAATTGTAATATTGTATTATACAGAACAAGTAATTTAGAAATAATGAATAAGCGTTTTTCTACGTTTCTGCATATTCGTCATGTAATAATTATCGAAGTGGGCATTAATTTTATCTTTTACAACAGACATCATAAAAAGACCGTGGAAAAAGATATTAAATAATAAGCAACGGAAGTAGATAGTTTTCATTATAATTAATAACCAGTTGTAACACGTTTTTGAATCGTATATTTCCACTAATATTTCTGAACGTTGATAGATGTTAACCCTTATAATATTGTTGAGAGGTGTCTGATTTTGAGAAGAGAAACACAGGCAGTCATTATGCTATCGCATAGCCGCTTACCCTTTCCTGGTAGTTCTGCTCGCAGCTGACAAATGGCCGCGCATCAGCCGAGGGTTCTTCCTGGGCCGCTTTTCAGGAAACCGCCCTTCAGCTGCGCCACCCCGCCCCGCCCCTCCCGTTTTCCGAAGGGGAGAACCGTGAAGACGAAGGCGACACCTCCAGCAAACGATTCGTTCACCCGCCAGGGGTGGCCAGTGGAGGCCGTGAGGGACGTTTGCCTTTCCTTTCTGGGTTGAACATGAACAATGTCGCGAACTGTGAATATAGAACTTGGTGCAAGTGTAGCAATTCGTAAGAGAACGAACAATTGAGTTATGTAATGGTTGCTATGCAGGCAAGTTTTATTTGCGAGAGGCTAGCTAGAGTTCGAAAGAGATGGATGCATAACGATTAAGTTGTGATATTGAAAGTAAAATTCTTGTTTAAATTCCCAATTACGAGTCTTTTCAAGTGATTAGAAGATTGGCGAAACCATGGGGAAGTCCGCGGACGCGGAACCGGTAATAGTTTAAAGATTGTTTAGTCACCCAGATCTTAAAAACATCACGTTTTTGCTTCTTTGGAACTTTGTATGCTTTTTTTGACATTATCACAAAAGTGAAGTGAACGGTCAGCGATGTTGGGTAAGCGAATAGCAGCGGCAGCTTAAATTATTGGAAATAACCATGACTGCGGCGCCTACGGGAGCTTAAACTGTTGCGGAAGTTCATGGACACGTAACAAAGAAAATGTATTTGAAAGAGGTTTGTCACGATGCGCAAATATTTGATCCCACCAGCATTTTTTAAAACTTTTCCTTCCGCTGGTGATCCTGGCAAGGAAGTCATTTTTTTTGATATTGGAGAGTACATACGTTGCAGCTCTGTAGCTTTTGTGACAAATAATGGGGCAGAACTTAAATAGACTAGCTTATCTAGCTTCACCTATGGAAGTGGCTTGCACTTTGGCTGGCAACCTAAGATTACCTAAAATTACTTTACGTACAAAGGATTATCATTTTCTCCGTCTTGTACTGATCATGTTTATTTGTCCTGCTGTTTATTGGTTTGTTTGTTTTTTTCAATCGCTCATCACTCATTCACACACTCACTCATACCACTAATATCCGAACACGGTTCATTCTATTTCGATTCGATTCTCGTTCGATTTCTATTAGATGCCCCATCGACTGAGATATAGAATGAAAGATTGCATTCGAGGCAATTTACCGACCTTAAAGCGATCAGTGATCTTATATATGATATTGACATGAATGGTGAAGGAAAACGAAATGGAATGACACACATATTCGATCGGTTAAAATTTTGAAATTAGTTTCTGGTTACGTAGCTTCGCACGAGGGAATGTGGCAGATATGCGCGTCTGCGACAGTTTTACAACAACAACAGTGTAATTGTAATTCAAAACAGGTTCTCGAACGCGGCTTGTTCGTGGATTGGGGTAATTACACTCTAAAATAAAATAAAATGCAATGAAAGAAAATTTGGTGAAATCGGCGTAAAAGTTTTTGTTTCGTCTGATGACATTGTCGGAAACAAATTAAACGTTTTCTCTGGATTTTCCCGACATTATGTGATCTTCTAAGTTTAATGTGGATAATGCATTGACGTATGTTCCACGAAATGTGCCTGATGCATCTGTTGTGCATCGTATGCACGTTACGTGACATCTTCAAACAGAATATCGCCATAAATTACTACATTTGAGTTTGTTGTTATTGCGACAAAATTATGTATTAAGAAAATCATGATTAGCAAGCATGTACTACGGTATGTATCGGTAACTTGTCTGCAGACAATTAATAAATAACCTTCTCACACCAACCTCAAACTTCAATCAACAATCTAAGACACTAATATAAGATTCTTATTTGTAATGAACTCTAAACGGAGGGATAAAACATTTTTTTGGGATTTCATGGGAACAACTTCTTCTTTAAATTAAATATCTAAAAACAACGTATTGAGGAAAGTTGTGCAATTAGCCTTTCCCTGAAAGAGCCCATGTTTTTTGTCTTGTTAACAACTGAGAAGGCATTTGTGATAAATCTTATTTTAGAATGTTATTCATTTATGAACTCAGTTATATTTTATAATATTTTGTTTTAATATCCGCCCGCGCAACTTCGGGTATTTTAGCTAGTGTCTTTAATATTACATCAATCATATACATACATGCATTTATGCAATACAATGAAGTTTGAAAATGATTTATAGAGAAGATAAAATATAACGAAGGTAAGTAATTATTGTATAGATACTATTGTCAGTGTGGAAATTTTGTGGGTAAAAAAATCAAGCTACCAAGAAACTCAGTTTGCCTTTCACATGATTGTCGAAAGCGAATTTAAAGAATGAAGTATACAATGGAAAACAAATAGTAAAGCGGAAATTCTGGGCAATGAAATTACTTTATGTGACCATAAACCTTCAGAGAATATTATCAATTTATCCAAGACTTGTCATGTGTTGGCCGACAATAAAACTGAAATTGAAGAGTGAAATGACAAGAAATAAAAAGAAATATTTTAATTTCAAACCCCTTGCACTGACCTAGTGGAAGAGAGACCTTGGGATTAAGGACATGTGAATAGAAAACTGAGGATAGTGAAACATGCCCCACTATCTGCTACAATTATTGGACGATTCGTCGTAACCCGTTTCCGAATTTCTAATAACATGGGCGCCAGGAAAAAGGTTACGATAATATTTTAACTATTATTACTCTGATAAAAACTAAATATTATCCCGCTAGCTGAGTCGATGGGTCACGTCAGAAATATTCGCTATTATCTATTAATAGCCGATTACCCGATCTGCCATCTATACAGAATGGCGAGGAATATGAAAACAGAGATTATTTGATCTAGCTACTTATTAGCTTGAATTGGCCAATGAAAATCATTTATCTTTCTTTCAAAGAGAAACTTAATGTTTATTTCCTATTAAAAATGTAGCAAATTAATAATGTAAAAATTTACAATGAAAAATTTTCTTTAGTCATGACCTGGTTCGAACCTTATTCGGTGATTCTGGTCTTCGCGCGCTCTTGATTCGATGACACCTCGAAGAAACGCCTTCCCTTCTTTCTTAAGGTTCCGAAGTCCCAAAGTCCAATTACCACGAATTCTCTTCTCTTCTTTAAATACGAACACTGCCGATTCACCGTTTCGCACCACTCAAATATTTGTTCTAGCTCCACTATATTATGTCTGATGCCCGTTCCCTCCGTATAAATATCCAGTGCTTTTATGATTACACAGCAAAAAATTTCTCAGTTCTATCTTCCGTTTATAGCAAGAAAATATGCAAAGTCCGGTATCGTTCGTGAACCGCATACATTTATAAGTTCAAGAATGATTAGAGTTCACTCGCGAAAAATTTCCAAGTCTTATTTTGATGCACAGCAAAATATTCAGAACTCGACACGTTCCACAAATCTTAGAAAGTCTCACAAGTTCACTTCTGGTTCTGCCACGAAAATATTCAGAGTTCGAATATGTCCCTCAAGTCCGATTCTTGCTCTACCACACGAAAATATTTCAAAGTCTGAACACGTACTGCAGACCCCCGAAATTCTCACAAGTCCTAACATGCACAAATTAATCTATTCGCGAGCGAACTGCTCACCGTCACGACATGCGACCGAATGAATTTTTTCGTCCATTTCAAACCCACAATGCCTCGCCTTTTTTTTTTTTGACAAAATGCCACAAACTTTCGTTTTAATAACCAGGCGACGCTTCTTCAACCAATCCACAAATCTCTTATATTTCCCCCTACTCACTCCGTCACCTTCACGGTCAGATGAATGTTTGTTTATTCTGACAACAACCACGACGTCGTTACTAAGGCGCCATATTGCTTATTATTTGCCCTAACCATTTCGCCCATTTACGACAAATATTCTGTAATAAAACATGTCCCTATATTGGTATGTCATAATAGAATAGACTCGAAAGAAATAAGAAGTGACACGAGGTTTATAATATTCTGAGAATTTGAAAATTGAATATGAGAAATAAAATGTATTTTAAAAATTATATTAAAGAATGAAGTTTACCTGCCTGTAGAGGTAACTGTATCAGGTGCAGATATTTGCGCACAGAATTCAGGGTACGGTCCTTGAATAGAACATAGAGAAAACTTACATTCCGAGGCAATAAATAGCAATAAAAGAAATAATAACATTTTTGTGGCTCTCCTAAACAAATATTTTAAACTATTAAAAAAGTCTACATCGCACCTTACTTATTATTATTATTATTATTATTATTATTATTATTATTATTATTATTATTATTAATTTAAACATAATATCGTTCATGGTAAACGTAGTCTTTGGTATCCGGTTATACGTAGTGTTCTGCCATCAGGTTACATAAACCTATCTGGAAAAATTATAAATATCCATCCAATAAACCGTCTCGAGGAGAAAAAAGAGGATCAGACGACTACCGTTCGTGACAGTTTTACGCGTGAGACTTCAGACCTGGTCGGATAAAATGGTATGGATAAATGTGTAAGAATACTCGAACGTTTCTGAAGTCCCGTCACATATCTATAGTGCGACCGCGGTTTAGGTTGTAGTAGATTGCTTTAGGATGTAGTAGCCTTGGTTGTAGAATATGGACTTTGGTTGTAGTAACCTTGGTTGTAGAACAGAACAGAACGACACAGAAACTAATGCCCAAAGAAACATCTTATGCCATTCTGACACATGCTCCGCTATCATTCTATACTATCGGCATCATTGAGTGGGTCACTTTCATTCGTTTTCCTATAGTCGTTGCCCTAAGCGTTTCTTTGCTGTAATATGAAACATATTTTTGTTGTAATTTTCCGTTGCCCATTCACTTTTCGGATTTTAAAAAGCAGTTTGAAAGAAAAAGTGACTTCACTGCATTCTAAGATACGTTCTACAATCCTAACCTGCGATTCACCATAGCATGTTATTTCTGCTAATGGTAGGTTTCTCCCAGTCGGGAAGCGCCTACAGGTGCACGGATGCAGGTAACCCAGCCTAGGCGGCCCGCGGTGCACCCCACGACGCAGGCGACAATGGCTTTATGGCAGTGGGCGGGGCAGGGCCTGGTCGCCTGTGGACGAGCAGTTTGTTTAGCGTTTGTCGGCGGCACCTCCCGGCGTCACCTCCGCCGCCCCCACTGCCGCCCTCACACCGCCCTCATTGCCATCCTCCATCGCCGCTCTCGTCCCCGCCCCCACCCTCGCCCATGCCGCCCTCGCCACCCTCACCCATGCCGCCGCCGCCCCCGCCCTCGCCGCCCCGCCCCCCGCCCTCGCCGCCGCCCCCGCCCCCCACCGCCCCGCCCCCAGACGCCCACCGCCTGCCACCGCCGCCCCGCCGCCCCGCCCCCCGCCGCCCCGCCGCCCCGCCGCCCCGCCGCCCCGCCGCCCCGCCGCCCCCGCCGCCCCGCCGCCCCCGCCGCCCCGCCGCCCCCGCCCCCCGCCGCCCCGCCCCCCGCCGCCCCCGCCGCCCCCGCCGCCCCACCGCCCCGCCGCCCCCGCCCGCCCCGCCGCCCCGCCGCCCCACCCTCGCCGCCCCCCCCCTCGCCCCCCCGCCGCCTCCCCCGCAGCCTCCCCCGCCGTCTACCACTTCCCTTCTCACCCTCACTGCCTCACCCACCGCCTGCTAATGTCGAAACGAGCCTTTTCAAGTTCTCGCGGGACATTCTCAGGCCACAAAAGCTATCCCTTATCGACAAACAACCGGGATTTACTTTCGAAACCTACCTCGGTCGCGCTTGTTCACACACAAGTTTGGGGCAAAGGACCTCGCAAGACACAAATAAATATAAATTGCAGCCCAAAATACACACCGGATGTTGGATTTTCGGTGGTGGAAAAATCTGCTGACTTGTTTCTCTAAACAACATGCATTCTTCGCACCGTTTTTATTGTCCTTGTGGGAAAATGTAAATATCCAAATATCCAACCGTTTTAAGAAATAGACCTTACTGCATTGCGGTTTGTGTTATTTTGGCAACGTGCATGACTTCACGAGTTTGCATTTGAGAGGTGTGGTTGGCTAACGTACTTGTGAGAATAAATATTGTTGCTCAGTTTTTGTTTGTTACACGAGTTTAAATTCACGTTTAAATATGTGTTCTTAGTACGAAATGAAGGAAATGTGTACCTGGCATCATTTATTATTCACTCAAACGTTGACTTTGACCGAGAAGTGTGATAGGTGTGAAGTGCGAAGTGCTCGCACATGTTTTGTTGTAATATTTGAGTACACCGGTGTGAAGAATACAAGGCAACAGAAGATGTGTGAAAATAATACTTGACTTAGAGTTGAGATTGTTGACTTGCTGAAAATGATATTTGAAACCTTCCTACATAATCCTTAATTTATTTAGTGTATGACTTTGTCTTCAAAAGGTCAATTTCATGAGATTTATTTGAATGGAATGTAGGAATTTTTATAATATAAAAAGTATTTTATTTCTGTTTCGTTTTTGTATTAAACTATTTTTGGTTTATTTCATAGAAGATAGTACTTTGAAAAATCTTAAAACTAGTAGAAAACTTGTAGAATACCTAAATATTTATTTAGAAGATTTTGAGCATATTATAGTTTTTGGTGACATTTAGTTCTTTCTAAAATGTATTGGCCTGAACACAGATACATTTTTAAAATTGTCAACTGGGACATCACGATTTTGATTTTTAGACCCTCGTGAAACTAAACATTTCATTTGGGATGTGCACTAATAACGCACCCAGCTTTCCGTTGTTGTCCTCTACAATCTCCCACACCCAGCGTTCACCCCGGGGAAGGCCCTGCAGCGTATTTACCAAAACACCCCATTATGACGTCACCGGGCCTTCACGCCGACGACGCGGCGCGGCGTCCATTTACTCTTGGCGTGGCAGGGCTGCCAACGTTGATTAATAGTGGCCGCGACCTATCGATTAAGATTAGTCTATTAGTTGTTTGATTAATTATGCTGGAGGACTCGCTTATTGCCGGATCAATGGAAGAGTCCATTTTAATAAAAGCGCCCTGGATTCGGTGGTGATTAATTGCGCCCCATCTATCAGGGCGCGCTGGAGCCGCGCCGCCGCGCGTGGCCTACCGGCGCCCATCGCCCGATCTTCGATCCACGAGCGCCCCGGCCAATCGGCGCCCGCGACCCCGCGGTGGGGAAGGGGCGCGGCGATCAACGCATGGGAAGGCACGGGATCGCCCTCCAGGTGGACGCTCACGCCCCGACCGAGATTGCACGGCCTCGGGCGACTTTCTCTGGGGTGAACGGGATGTGTCTGGCCCCACAGATTTTAAATCAGTCAACAGCAGTCCTCAATATCAGTCCTGCGTTCGTTGTTTTGGTGTCTTCAAACAATATTCTCTGGGATGAATAGAAAGTCCCTCGTACAATCGGCCAACATCACGGTTGAGCATCAGTCCTGCGTTCTTTCTTTCTGTGCCTTTGTAGTACTTTATTTGGGAGATAAAGAGAATGTTCCTTATACAGCGGATTTTAAATCAGTCAACATCAGTTCCGCGTCCGTTTTTTGTGCCCTTACGCAACTTTCTCTGGGGTGAAAGGGATGTGTCTGGTCCAACGGATTTGAAATCAGTCAACATCAGTCCTCAATATCGGTCCCGCGTACGTTATTTTGGTGTCTTTATATAATGTTCTCTGGGATGAATAGAAAGTCCCTGGTACAATCGGCCAACATCACGGTTGAGCATCAGTCCTGGGTTCTTTCTTTCTGTGCCATTGCAGCACTTTATCTGCGGGATAAAGAGAATGCTCTTTATACAGCGGATTTTAAAATCAGTCAACATCAGTTCCGCGTCCGTTTTTTGTGCTCTTACGCAACTTTCTCTGGGGTGAAGGGGATGTCTGGTCCAACGGATTTGAAATCAGTCAACATCAGTCTTCAATATCGGTCCCGCGTGCATTGTTTATCTGCCCTTCACCGACTTTCTCTCGGTATTGTCGGTCCAACGGATTTTAAAATATTCAAATCAGTTCTCAAGTAATTCCATTCAATAATAACAGTAAAATAATACAATGTATATTCAACTCATTTTGTAAATATTCTCATCGTCCATGAAACAGTTTTCAAATCACGTAAAATAGGTAAAGTAAAAATGTATGCTCTACAAACATTATTTAAAATAAAATTATTGTATACATAAACACAATGTGATTTTGGATTTTTTAATTTTATTTCTCCATTTTAGAAGCACAGTTTTACATTGAACGGGAAGAAAATGCTGTAGGAGTCAAGGCAATAACATGAATGGTGAGCAAAGTACCTTTTAGATACATGCTTAAGAGGAAAAAAGACATTTTATTATTTGCACTATTTCATTTGCGAATATAATATTTAGAAATGTAAAATAGTATTCTCATACGAGAATAAATTTGTTCTGATAAAAAGGGAATTGTTTTGATGGCACCTAAGTATTCTAAATTTGCTTATTGCAGTACTCTTGTAAACAAATGAACAAACGGTATTACAACAGCATATATTTTCTTGCATTCTTTCTAAATTTGCAATTTTCGAAAATTTGTTATACGAAAGTGAGATCTGCACCATTCTTTTAAGTGTTTCTTGGTCTATCCGTGGAAAAATTTCAAGTAAAAATTTGCAGCGGGTTTTGAAAAGAAAATTATGATTGCTAACTTCAAGCAGAAATTGTGCGAAAACTGCTCGTTTAAAAAAAAAAGTTCTTTTACAAATAAAAACTGAGTCATACTCAAACCCAACTTCCAACGACACGTTCTGAACTGTGCATTCGCTGATAAAGACCTAGTATCGTGCATAGGTAAACATTCTAATACTGCTCCGCGTATTTTAACTCACAAAAACTTCGAAACCTGCGAATTCAACTTGCGCAGAATATATTTTTTTTTATAGATTTCAGAATTCTCCACGTTTCTATCCTTCCGTTCTACGCTGAATATGAGCTCAGAAGAGAGAAACCTACAAAAATATTATGGATGGATGAAAATATCTCATTTTGTAGAGTACCTACTCATAAAGATAACTGGCAAAACTTTAAATCCCTGCATCGCAGTTTCCGAGTAATGAACGAAATTTGCAGCCACATTATCGCAAACTATATGTGCACTTGTCTTTTTTCTTGTATTTTGTGCACCATTTGTGTACCTAAAATTCTACCATATTCACCTTGAATTTCTTCTATGCACTTCTGAAGGTTTATTCTATATCTGGCGGTAGCACATTCATGATTTTGTTTTGTCAATGGCGTCTTATAAATTGCACAAAACCACCATCAGTGTTTAGTGTATTGTTTGTACAGAGAAGATAGAAGAAAATTGTAGGATGTATGCAGTTTCCTGAGCTTACCTTGGCGGAGGCGCGAGGTCGGTCTGTGAGCGGCGCTGGATGGTCGGTGAGGGGGGGACGGGCCGGGACGAGAGGGAACGGTGGAAAGGGGCGACAAGGGCACAGCTGCTTGAGGCTAATTGCAGGCGGCACGGGGGGCGGAGTGAGGTCAGAGGTCACAGGTCGCCCTCCGCCCACATCCGCCTGCCCTCGTTTGTCTTGTCCACGTTGGAACGAAGCTAATTCAAGCGGATTGCTCTGCGGGAAGGACGTTTGAAAAGGAAAGGATTCAATGGTCATGGTGGGATGTAGTCATGATTTCAGTATCGTTACCATGTCTCTTTGAGCAACACTGGTAGCGGCGGGCGTGAAGGCAATGCCTTCGGCTTGAGTCTACCGGTCATTGGAATTTCCTGTTTCCATCCTGGCAGTGTGTCGGAAATAAATTTGATGCAGTTGACTACGGTGCAATCGTGGCAACTGTCGAAATCAAATTAGTGGATATACTACACCGATGACCGGTTTTCGTGGTTTTCCTAACCTTTTCGAGGTGAACTCCAAAGCAGCATCATATACAATGGGTCAAGGGTCTCACGCTATATTTCTTTTTTTTTTCTAGGGCTTTTTATCCAGCCGACAGCCGGTTGCTCTTTACTTCCCGAAGGGACGCATATTCGACAATACACTAGACAAACACTCCTGCGGGCTCCTCTGATCTGGTGTCAGCAGAACGCGAGGCCCTCCGCATCAACACACACAAAGTCAAGGGACAAACAGCCATGCCCAAGGCGGGACTCGGACCCGCGACCCTTCGGACCGAAGCGCTGAATCGGTACTCACGCTTAGCCACCTCGGCTATCCAGGTCGGCCGCTATATTTCCTTCCCAACATTATTTTCGTCGACCACCACAACAACCACCACCATCGTCATGCTAACTCCACCAATCTGCAACACCCAAATCCGGTGGGGAACTCTTGCAGATCCTGCCTCAACGAGTGGACTAACACCAGGAAGAAAGATCTACATGTCTCTTTAATCACGAATCAGCTGGTGCGTTGTGAGATGAAAATAACTGAGAAAACAGGTAAGAACAGGGCAATGATTAAGAGCAATAGAAGCAGCTTGCCATGGTCTTTTTTGTTTATTTTACCTGGAAAGTAAATATGCCTAGTTAACAAGGTTTTTCTTATTTGATATTTTTAGTCTGTCTCTAGTTTTATCAATTCCCACGTTTCACGATTTTTTGAAGTGTGATTTCTCATGTTGTTTTATCAGTTGGAGTTGTTTAGCAATAGAAGTGTACTTTCGTAAACGGAAAGTCGACATGAAATCTAATATTTTTTATTGTTTTTTTTCGCTATTTACTATACACAAACTAGTTTAATGTCTAATTATCTAGCTTTTAAAGGTTCTTTACCATCCATATTACTTCAAAAGCTCTTTTCTCCACTTTCATTGCTATCATTGAATTATTTTCCGCAATCTAGCATTCCTTTTCAGTCGTTTATATAACTTAAAGCAGAAAGAAATTAGATAAACCATATCACTGTTTTTTAGTAATTTAAATACTCTTGTAAACTAAATTAATTTGTTATACGCAATTTCATATTTCATTATATTCGTATCCTAAATGCACTTTATTAGAAGTCATTAAAACCGCAAGCGTTCTCATTTAAAATCTATTTTAATTAATAAGAAATTAATATTATTCAATTCAGTGTAAAATGAGCATTTTATACAGCTTTAATTTCCTTTTCAAGAATTCGTATTTTTCCTTTCAATTTGAACATTCATTGTATCAAGGAAATAAAAGCTATCGGATTTCAATTTATGACGAATCGTGACTGTTTTTATATCGCAATGTTGAGTTCACGCTTACTTGGATTGCGGTAAGATAATTAATCATTCATGTTAACGCGTGTATGTGAATATGATCAGAAGTATATTCTCACGGCTAGCAATGGGAGATTGAACGTCGGGGGTCAGGTTTTTGTTCCCTAGATGAAATAGTATACGTTGGATTCTTCTCCATTTCATGTGTGCAAATCATAAATATTGAGAGTCTTTGTACTGAGGTAACGTTCATTGCTAATTACATTATGAAGTGTTTAGCGGTATCACGCTCTAATGGGGAATACCACAACGAACACACGAGATTAATGTCCAATCAAAACTTACAGGCAGTGTTAAACGGCGAGTTGGGATATCATGAGGTTAATGATGTATTTTAAGCATAACACGAGCTCAAATCTAAAGCAAAGGAAAAGAAAGCACATGATATTTCATTTCTGTACATTATTTGCATTGGGTAGTAAATATTAGACGATATTTACGAATAGAAAAATTAATATTGTAATGTTCTCCTCATAAATAACGTGTAATTCATTTATTCAACAATGTTTTATCAGTTGAAGTTCAACCCAAAACGAAATTTTAAATTAACTTGAGAATAATTGAAACATTGCTGACAATTGTGCGTGATAAATCACTCAAGACCTCAAAATTGATATGTTTACCACTCATGGCCAGTGAATTGATATGTTTACGTTCGTTATAGTTGTTTATATTTTTTAATTTTTAGACTGCCACTAGTAAAAGCCGCTCTTTTAAGGCATGCGTAGCGTGCTAAAAGTTCAATTTTTAAAACTAGTGCTAAAAGTGAGACGATGCAAGTATTCAGATAATTATGTAAAAAACACTTTCGACTGACCGCATGAGGTACTACTGCCCGTAATTTAGCATGGTTATTTGTATATTTGAATTAAAATAAAATGAAAGCCAATAAAACAGATCAAAAATATTGTGTATGACACATATAAAAGTGAATATATTTTGCTCGTAGGTTTTGCCTATCGGCCTGGTTTCGCGACCTTCTTTACTCGCAAAATAAAATGGCACTTTAACCACTCGTATCTTAAACAACTATTTTGAGCCAAGTCTTTTGAAATTGTTTCAGTTTGAGAATTGAATTAGAACTCTGGATTTTCCAACCATCTCTAGTGGAAGGAAGTGGAAGGAATGTGACTAGGAGGGGGGAAGGGGGAGGGTTGCTTCCCTGAAGCGCCATGGGGCGCTGCCGTCTGCCTTTCAGCGCCGGGGCTGTGTATTAATCTGCGGCGCAACAAAGCCGTTTTCAAAAATAAATGATTGGCGATAGAAAGCGGCGGCCATTATGTCGGGCGGGCGGCCGTCGCGCTCCGTCGCCCCGCCCCCTCCGCTCTCCCCCCCACGGGCATTGTGCACGCGCATCGCCCCTCCGGCCGCCCCTGCAGCTCCCAGCGCCCACGCGCCTGCGACACCCTCACTGCGCTGCCTGCGCGGCTCGGTTGAGATTCCCTGGCTAAAGAGTGGCGCAGGTTCAACGACCACATTGTCTTACTGCAATGCTTAGTGGCTTACTGGTCACCGGTCACTTACTGCTCGGATCGGTAGTTTTCCGTGATTTGTCATATCAATACCAGACGAATGCCGGAGCAATACCCTAACAAACAGACCATTGATCGCTCACGATATTTCCTTCCTCTTCTTTGCCCCCCCCTCTCTCTCTCTCTCTCACACACACACCATACCACACACACACACACACACACACACACACACCATACATATCTGAAGACCGGTCGAAAAGTTGAAGTTTGTTCCGGCTGGGGCTGTGCCCCGCTCTGGGAGATTCTTTTAGGGGGGAAATCCCTGCAAGCTGTCATGAAAGTCAGCGCCGGATTTCACAATCTACTGTCGGAGGAACATCTCCACCTCCCGGGATAAAAAATGCTCTACAAACGGGACTGACATTTGTCGTAGAAACTGTCAGAAACATCAATAAACCAATTAATCAATAAATACTGATAAGCTGGCGTCTCTCTCGCTAGGATGTAAAATGCACCGTCGAATTATAAGTCGACTTCACGAACATTCCCCACCTCCAAATATATCCCAATCAGTCGGAACAAACTCTAGTCCCCGAATGATCTCCAAAGATGTCTGGTAATATAGTGAGTGAAAGAGGCAAAAGGCAAAAGGATGAGGAAGAAAAGGTAATGCGCGATCAGTGGCCCGTTTGTTTAACTACTCCGGCATTCCTCTCGTACGGATAGGAGAAACAATGAAAATCTACTGTTCAGAAAACCCGACCATTTTTTCAGCCAAAGACAGAATTCCACATTGCTAAAATTATATGGCTTGTGTCTAAAATCCATCACCGTCGAGAGTACAAACTTAGAACATTCCGGTCAGAAACTGCCCAGTAGGAACTTCCTGGTCAGAAACTGCGGGGTTCGGCGGCAGGAGCTGGCTGTGGCGATGAGGGGGGTGACTAGAACTGGCGGCGACCGAAAACGGCGGTCGAGGCGATCGAGTACGGTTGTGGGGTTGGTCGCGAGCGACTGACGACTGAGGACGGTGACTGTAACGGCCGCGGGAGGCCGTGGTCGGCGGTGGAACCGCCAGTGGGTGATTTGAGGGCGCCGGGTGTGGCCGGGGGCGCGTTGGGGAATGGCTCCGAGTATTTATTCGCGGCGGGCGGCGGTCGTCGCGGGGAAATATTAGCAGAGTGCGGCTGCGGCGCCGGGGCAAAGTGGCTGCGCCCCATTTGCGCGCGCTAGTGGCGCCACGCGGCGCTCGACGCGGATGGCGGACGGGCCTCAAGGGATGAGGGGCGGAGGTGGCGATAACGGACGACGGGGGTGGTTAGGCGGAGTCGAAAGTGGCGTGGGCGGCCGACTGGTTGAACGGTGAGTGGTGCAATGGAAACGGAAAAAGTGATAGCAGCGGAAGTGGCCGGCAAACGATAGTTGTGGTTTGCATATTGTGGCTGGAGAGAGTGCCTATTACGAAAATTATCATGGTTTAATTATAATATTATTAACACTTGATGTACTCGATCTTAAAACTGAATCCGTGTTTCTACGCTTTTACTTATTTTTAATGTTTTACTGAGCGTACAGGTTTTTACACAATTATTAAAATGAAAGGTCAATTATTAAAATATGTTATTAGTGTCCGAGAGAAAAATCTTTCGCTGCATAATTTGTCTCAAGAAATGAAGGGGGAAAATACCCCTTTCATGGTTTCCATCCTTGGGAAGCCTCGCGTGGGATGGGGGTCTTGAGATTAAGGAATAGAAATCTGATGTCACACAATTAGCACTCGATGCCTACGACACAATCGTGTACGAAGTGCATCAACTGCCACCGACAGCAAACACATGGCGACACGTCGTTAAACAACGAAGATGATAAACATCTCGGGTTTATCCGAGATGCCCGATTGGTATTAAGCAGTAAAGGAGTCAATCAAATTTTTATAACGTGCCCAAGAAAAATTGTTTCCCCTACGGGATTAATGTTCAGAAGACTTTCTTGTTGGACATTACGCACTTTGTAACCTACTGACAAAACTTACATGATTTTATGTACTGGCGTTTTTAGAAGAGAGTACCAGCTGAAAATGGTACCAATTGAAAACGCAAAGCCAGAAATGAAGTGACGATAAGCGAATGGCAAGCAATTTTTACAATGGCGGCACTCTAGTATTGCCTTTTTGCGCAAACAACTTTAGTCAACAGTTTAGCAAGGGCCTAAGCAAAATCAGCGCAAAAGGGGCGCTGAATAGAAAAAGCAGCAGCGTAGGGAGGGACGTGGCAGGTCGTGGCAATGTTGGCAGTGGGGATGATGGCGAGGGTGTGGCGGTGGATTCGACGATTGTGGTGGCGGGGACGAGCAGCGGCGGTGCTGAAAGCTGTAATATGGGTGTCTGCGGCGGGGTTTAGGGGTATTTGTGGCGGGGTTGAATCTTGTATGCAGGCGGATGCGTTGAAGGGGTCGTTGGTGGTAGCGGGGTTTGGATGGGAGCAGGGCCGAGAATGGTGGCGGCGATAGCTTGATTAGATGCAGGTGCGAGGCGAGAAGCATGGTGAGAGGAGCGAGGCAGATGCAAGTGGTCTGAGGGGGCGGGGCAGATGCAAGGGGGTAAGAGGGGCGGGGCAGATGCAAGGGGGTGAGAGAGGTGAGGCAGATGCAAGCGGGGTGAGAGGGGCGGGGCAGAAAGAAGCAGAGTGAGAGGGGCGGGGCAGAGGGAAGCGGGGTGAAAGGCCGGTGTGGGGTGATAGAGAGCGGCAGGTCTCCTGCCTCTTATGCCATTGCTCAGCGGCAGCTTTCGTCGTCTGGAAGGGCGCAGAAATACTGTAGTTGTTCTTAAGAACTGCTTCGGGAAATCGTCTGGAACGGAAGTGAATTTTTAGAGAATGGCCGGAAGAGAGTATATTCATACTACGTCATACACACAGAAGTCGTTGAGAAGAAAAACCGCTGCGCCCGAACCCCGACAGCGTTTTCGGGTCATAACGTTTCCCTATAGTTGCGAATGGTAGTCCCCTTGAAGGCCAGGTCTCCAGTCCATTGAGCTGCGCTAGTGAAAAAAATGACATTCAAATGTGGCGTTTCCTGTTTTCCTCTGCAGTTGTAAATCGTTTCGAAAAATTGAAGTCTCAGAAAGAAAATACGCATAAGACCAAATATATGACGGTGTTTCTTTGCCATAAAAAGTATAATGAAACTAACTTTTCTTCTTAGCGAAAAGTCAACTACCAGAAATAATTCTTTGAGAAAATAATTGAATGGCGCTTCGCGTATTGTTTTGAACGACTTTACTGCACAAAGCAGGCAATAAATTACGCAAGTGGGAATATTTTGATTGGTTGGAAATTGAAATGTCTAGATTAGTATCCTAGATCAATTATCTCAGAAGCTTGTTATGATGTCAACTCCGTAATAATATAACTGGAATGTAGGGTATTATACATTTCCTTCTTGACTTAGGCTCTTCTCTTAGCTCAACTTTTTTTTTTTCAAAAAAGAAATAAAAACCAAGAACAAAATCGGAAGGCCCATTGACAAGCATTGATCGAACAGAAAGTTGCAGATGTATTAAGAGCACTAATAGCACCACAAATGTCATTTCAATGTCATGCGACTGGTTTCAAGCGATAGTACGAGTATGTTTATGATATAATGTCACTATGATGGAAATATGGTGAAGTTTCTCTCACAACTACATAGAACTCTCGTGCATACCAAAAAAATATAGACAGTGGTAAGTCAGTACTCAAGTCAACTTTGTTCCTAATTATTACGCAGGGTAATACATTGTAACTCATTCCCGTAAAATACATATTTAAATGTGAAGGAACATAAATAAGTATTTTAGTTTAGTATTTTCATCTTGTAAATGCATTTCAAGTCATCAAAACAACTATAAACTATGTTTTAAGAATATGTTTTCTCTGCCTGAATTCTGCTGGTTTGCCAATTAATTTCATTATACTCCAAAACTCGTTAAACAAGGTATATGTCCACTCAAAGCAAAAATTTGCTAATAATCTAGTTTTAACTCTTAATTTTATGACTAATGTAGGTTTACATGCAAGAAACCTAAAATTATATACCAGTATTTGTAATAAAAATTACATTTTGATTTATACGGGTTTTTACAGTGTTTCACTAGTGACACAATATATCAATTAATATTGAATATATTTTCACAATTCTTTTTCTAGAATAGAAAGAAATGACTGCTGTATTATGTAAATCTTAATGTTTTGGTGGGAAGGAAAATTGTGAAGGGTTAAAAAATTCTAAATTTTAAAAAGTTATTTTGAAATTATTTTCTTTTACTTTCTTTTGAATGCATCTCTTCAAGTATTGTATTGTGACTTACCAATATGTGGGTCATTTTTATTAAATGTTATGTCGTAAATGGGTGGAAATGCTAGGGTAATTAAATAGGAATACGGCGCCTTAACAACGGCGCCCAAGTCGTCGCCAAGATAAATAAATATTCATCTGGCATTGAAAATGACGGCGTGGCTGGTCAGATTTGAAAACGATTTGGGGATTGGTTGGAGAGAGCAACGATAACCTACTACTGCGGAAGTATGTCTGATTTTTTTTAGACAAAACAGTAGAAAGGGGAAACCGAGCTCCGGAGGGCTAAGCAGTAATAAAAAAAATACACATTCTGTCATATAGCCTGTTTTACACGGTCATTTTTTCATCCTTGTTTCATCATTTTTCTGTACAGAAACTGGATGGAAAAAGGACGTTCAGTTCTATGCGTACCAAAACTGGGTGAACGTGATACCCGGGTTTTACACGGTCATTTCTGGTGTGTACGTAATCGTGATGAAAATACTTCCTCCAAACGCCACAAAAAGCGCTGAAAGTTTAACAGTTGAACATCGCATTTACGGAAACAAATCAAATTAGCGGGAAGAATGATTTTATATATATATATATATATATATATATATATATATATATATATATATATATATATATGTATATATATATATATATATATATATATATATATATATATATATACTCCGTGCCAGAGAACCCACGCAATCGAAGAAAGTTCCATAAAGTGACACTAGGGGTGCCGTAGTCAAACTGGATGAAATCTGTACGGAAAAATGAAGCATGCATCATTATTTCGTACAAATTACATCCAGTCTGCTCAGTATCGACGGGAAATGATGAAAAAATGACCGTGTAAAACAGGCTTATGTCGTGTCGCTCGCGGATAGATAATTTGTGTAATTGGAACACCGAATAATTTAAAGTGTGTTAAAAGTATAGCTAACGAACATTTTGGACTTTAATTATTTTTACAACACGCGAAATGTAGAACTTGTGAGAAGTCGTATATGATAGGACTCGGAAATATTCTGGACGAGTAATTAATTTGTGGAACTTTAAAACATTGCCGCTGTGTAATCGTAAAGAACTGGGTGTTGTTTTTGCAAGTCAATCGAACTAGAACTACAAATATTTGAAGTAGTGCGGATCAGTGGCTCGGCAACGTTCGCGTGGAAGAACGGGAGAGGAGAACGCGGTACTTCAACTCTGGAATTCGCATCACCGGGGAGAAGAGAAGAAGGTCCTTCGTGGCGACGTCTATAAAGAGCGCGCGAAGTATAGTGCAGTATAAAGGTTCGAACATGGTCATGACCAAAGGACAGTCTTTCTGTTGCAATAAGCAATAAAACCTAAGTTTCTTTTTGAAAGAAAAAAAAACGATTTTCATTGGCCAATTCGAGCTAATAAGTAGCTAGATAAAATATTTTTCAGATTCCTCGACACTCTGTATGGATGGCAGATCGGGTAATCGGCTATCAATAGGTACTACCGATTATTTCAGACGCAACCCATCGACCCAGCTAGCGGGACAATATTTAGTTTTCTTTGAAGCAATAATAGCTAAAAATATTATAGTAACCTTTTTCCTGGCGCCAATGTTAACATAAATTCGGAAACGGGTTACGACGAAACGCCCAATAATTGTGAGCAGTTTGTGGGCATGTTTCAGTATAGTTGAATATTATATGTGAAAAATACAGAAACACTCATTTCAATATCTCTATTAGCTCCCGAGTTATGATGTATTTCGTTAATCAATACGCAAGGAAAATAAACTTTTCAGGAGAAGCATTTAAAGTTTGTATACCTCTAGTACTTCTTCAGCATAAATTACACCTCCTTCCACTTCGTCTTCCCTCTTTCGTTTCCTTCTTCACAAGTATCTTCTCCTGATTTTGTTCTCTGGTGTTTTCAGTTGAATAGCTAGTTTTTGTTTTTTAATTTGACAAGCTTGCGTTCCCAAAATCATGTTTTACAGAGGCCAAGAGGACGTGACAGCGACGCCATCTTGAAACCATTTAATTATATCTCCGTAAATATAGAAGATAGAAAAACGGATTTCATCACAAGAAAGTGTAATAAATGACGCTTTCGGAATGGCAAAAATGCAGTTTTCCAACATTCTCTCGTGACTGTAGACATGATATTTCGGAGTGCATGATGTTTACAATGTCCTAACAATCACGCCCTGTGTTCATAAACATAAATTTTGCCAATTTTACTTCGGATTGAGTTTTTATGTTGCAAATTTATATATTTTTTATTCAGTGAAAAGGAAATATTTTAGATAGAAATACGTTGGTGTATATGGGTATTTAACAAAAAGTATAGTAATTTTTGCCTTCAAATTGTTTTTCATATTTCCTGTAAATTTTTAGAAAACTTCTTCCCATCTAAGAACCAAATACTATGATAAACTCTTTTGTAGGTACTTCCAAAAACATCAGTAACCACAAATTGACTGATGGTACAAACCAGGAGTTTATTTTTTCGACTTTCCCCCTACAATTTATGTTGTATAAAACAAGACTGTTAAGCATGCGGCATACCACATCGTGCGCCGTCCATTTATTTCTCACCATTTCATTCCTGAGAACTCGGCGACGCTTGAGCAAAAAGTGTTGCAATGACACCGGTGCCGTCTACCGCATAAATAACACGTTGTGGCTGCTGGTCGTGTTTCGAAACGACGGTTGTTTCTCGCATCGGCAGTTCGAAAATGGTCGAAAACTCCACAATTGAATCAGAGTCGATTAAGTTCCTCTGCAAAACATCCCGGGGCGTTGCGTGGAGTCATACGCTTCCATCCCGTGCGCTGTTTTGCGCTTCTGCCCGCACGCAGGCGCGGGCGCCCGCGAAAGGCGCTGGATGTGTTGGCTGCCCCGTGTCTGCGGAAGTGCCTTGCGATGAGGAAAGTGCAGAATGTACGACGGAAGTTATATGTTCGTATTTGGCATTTTGGGTTCGTTGTCCCACTTTGGGTAGCTGACGGTGTCCCCTACCCTGGTCCTAGTTGAATTTCCACGCTGGAAGGTTAAGAGAAAGTAGCGAGAATGGTGTACACCCTTCATTGCAACTAGGGAACTTCGCCTGCCTGAGTTTTTCTTCACACAGCTACAGACTCTGAGATTATTTTAAAGGTAAGCTACAAGACTATTTTTGCCCAGACAGAGGATTGAACCCAAGATTGCACCACGGGAAGCAAGTATTCTATCCATGAGCCACCCTAGGGGCTTCGAAAATTAAACACGATGATAATAAACAACTGGTGTTCCAAAAGCACTTACGATCTCGGATTATTTGTATTTGTTAGGTAATATAATATTAGTTATATACGTGGAGGTGTCCACAACTCCCCCCCCCCAAAAAAAATTAACAGACCTGGGAATCTAGGATCCGCTAACGGTGTTCTTATCGATTGAGCCATTTAAAAAATGTATGGTTCACGTTTATATTACAAATTTTTTTTTCAACTAAAATCGGATCTGCAACATTTTTATAAGTACTTTGCTGTATTCGAGATAAAGAAAATTTAAAAAAAGGGAAAATGTCATTGGGACTTCATGTTAAGTACCACATATATTAAAATATTCTTTTTATCTTCACGAGATCGCATTCATATTGATTGACGAGTATCAAATAGGGGAAATTTCTACGTACAGTTTAGGTGCTGACATTGTTTCCATGCACGCGACAATAGAAGGGCAGTAAAAACTGGACCTAAATCAGCATCTCAATGTAATTAAATTTCCTTTTCTTCATCACATGAACTACTTTTACCAAACAGTTGTTCACCAATCCCACCACCATCCAGCACTACCAGAAGAATCTCCATCACTCAACCACTCATTCCCGCTTCCTCAAGACTCTCAATTCCTCGCATCCCAACACGGAGTTCCAGCCTTTCGGACAATCTGCCTCCATTCACATTCTGCTATAATAATGCGCATTGAATCTACCTGCGATGACTGAGCGTTAACTCCCTGCCTTCTACCTATCCCTGTTGTTGCCTAGTTACTCTCCGACCTCGAGTCGTCGCTCCTCGCCCGCAATATTTCCATCACCTTCCCCCGCTTCTGCGTCTACTTACTCACCAGTCTATCTCCACCCAGTCCCCAAACCGCCCCCGTGCATCCGCCCCCACGCCCCCCCCCCCCACGCCCCCCACCCCTACCTCCGCCCCGCCCCCGCCCCCGCCTCGGACCCCCGCCTCCGCCCCCGCCCCGCCCCGCCCCCGCCTCCTCCCCCCGCCCCCGCCACCGCCCCCGTCCTAAGGCATCATTCATTCATTCATTCCCCGTGCATCCGCCTCCGTCCCCGCGCCTCCGAATCCGCCCCGCCCCCACACCTCCGCCCCCGCACCTCCACTTCCACGCCTCCGCTTCCCCCCCTGCTTCAGCCCCTCGCCACGACAGCAGAGTGCCGCGCTTCTGCTGTGCCTGAAATTGAGCGCTCTAAAATCGCTGACGCTCTCCGCCCGCGCGTAGGCGAGCCGAGCCGAGACGAGGCGGGCGGACGCGCTCACTGCAGACAGCGCCATATTTCCCCGCCGCCGCCGCAGCCAGTGCGATGCATGGCGAAGGGGGGAGGGGGTGGGGGAGGCATGAGTTTCGCGTTCCGGCCGCGTGGGCGAGCGCTTTGATAAAGCTGAAATATCACATCCGCATTTGAGTTTGATTGGGTTGTTCCGGTACTGCGTGCGCTGTGCTCTGTTGTATCATTCATGGGGGATTGCTGTCTTAAAAGGACGCCTGCGTGTAGGGAGCAAATGTGCACGAAATGCGTTTTGTTGAATTTTTTTCTTTTTGTGCAAAATCCACCAAAATTAATACTTTTTGATTCGGTTTCAAATGATAAACATTTTTGAGATTTGTCTTCCATGAATTGCGGTAATTAATTGTACAGGAATCAATTTACGAATTTCAGAGTAAAAATTAAAGAGTTCTTACCAGTAGAGAAATTTATTCGCGGATGTGGAGTACTTTTAAGGAATTACATTTGCATTATCTAGATCATGTAACGAACGTTTTCAGAATTGATGCCTAGGGCCGTTGCAAATAACATTGCAATAATTCATATCTGCAAATTCATGCCATTTGGTTAGTTAAAAGTTATTTCTTGGTGGTAAAAACTTTCAGGTTTCAGGCAATTAACCAATGATCATGTCGCAAACAGGCGATGAGGAATTACATTATGCTAGTGTTGGATATAATTCTCTCTGAAGGCAGGGACATTGTCATATTTGCCTGTGAATATGTTGGATGTCCACAGTGTTTCTGTGGCACAGAAGGTAATGACTAACACATAAATTATCACCTATTTTCACTAATTACACGTGAATGCCAAGTTACATTTCTTTGAATCATGTTTACCAACACTCTAGAACACTGCAGCATATGGCAGTGATAGTGATGAATAATGTTCCCTCTCGAGGAAGTAGCTTTCCGTATGTCCTCGACTTCATACAGTATATTTAATATATTCTTTGTGACCCTCCGGTTTGAAGTATCATACAATGTCCGATAATTTAGTTTTAGAAGATCATCATTTGCACGATGTCCAGGGAGGAGATGTCAAAACTTTGAAAATAAGCTCTTACGTCAATTTTAAGAATATTTTGACTAATAAAGTCTTCGAAATTTCGAATGGGAGGACTGGAATAAGAACTCAAAAGTTGATTTGAAAAAAAGGCTCTCTTTTTCAAAATTTGCAATTAAGAAACATATAAACACTCCAGAAACATGTAAATTGTTCATTATTTGCAAGTAAATATATTTATTCACAAATAAAAATTAACACACATAAAGAAGCACCCAATGTACACAAATCAATTGCTTTTTAATTTCTGTGTTAATTTTTCTTCGTAATCAAATGTTCATTTCTTTTGTAAATAATAAACAGTTTACGTGTTTCAGGAGTGTTTATATGTTTCTGAAACGCAAATATGATATAGAAAGTATTTTCCAAATCAACTTTTAAGTACTTATTGCGGCTCAACCATTCCAATTATCGAACGAATTTACTATACAAAATATGGTTAAAATTGTCTTAAGAGCTTTTTTCAATGTTTCAATGTTTCCTCCCTGGTCACCCTGTATAAATTACTTAATCCCCTCCCCCGCGCTGTTATCCTTGCGTTTGGAAAAGCATTGTTTAACGCGAGGCATTTCCCCCGTCATTCCCTTCCTCTCGCTCCCTCCCGCGCGAGAGTTCCGGTCGATGGTTCCATCACTTTCTGTTATGAGCCTTGTTCTATCGGAGACGCGCGCAGTATTTCAAACCAGCGGGGCGAGGATAAAATTAATATTGGTGTCACTCTCAAACTGAATTTGCAAACGAAGTCACTTTGGTTTAACAGGACTCTCCTTCCAAAGCCCCGTAGGGAATATTCCATACAACACAATCATATTTCAGATGTGACTTTTTGTGCCTACATGTTCACTTTTGTATGAGGACATTCGTCATTTTTATGATACGTTGCTGCAATGTTTCTTGATATGCCATACGGACTGTAACAATTGTGTGTTGAAGTATTTATAATGTTATTTAATGATTACTCATCTTTCTACTTTCCCCTTTACTGGAGAGATATATTACCGGACTAGAATCCCGATCCCCTGCAGTTTGATGTTAATCACAAAACACTTTCTTTAATTTTTTGTCGGCTTTTACTATTACAACATTCGGAACAAAGAAAAAGTTACTATGAAATAATTTGTAAAATTTGTAACCCCTTTGTAAAGTTTCAAAGAAAATTGCACTAATAGGAAAATTTTGCTCATAGTGCATGTAGTGCCTGCAGTACATGCCTGCATTAGAATTACTAGAGGGTTTAGCACTGGTAGGCGGGAAATAAAATATTTTGCCAGTAATATTATCACATTGCTGTCAAAGCCAAAACATATTTTATAGCGTAGAATAATACATATTCCATTTTTCTTTTGTACTTCTAAAGTCTATTCTACTTTTATGTGAACTACAAATAATGGTTTTAGAAAAAAATAATATTGGAACGAGGATACCCTAAAAAAACAAAATTAACTTTTTATCATTAACTAAATTCTCGAATAAGAGTTTTAATCTTCTGATAAATTGATCAAATATTTTAGAATAATTTTAATACGGTAATTACTCAAAGAGTAAGTAAGTTCATTATAAACCGTTTCTATTCGTGTAAATTGTTGTCCAATTTCCTATATTCAATTTATTCTTCTATTTCAGCACAATAAAAAATCATAATCATCTATAATTCATCAGACTTTATCGACGTTTTAATGGCAAGATTATTTATAAGATCAAAAGAATCAAGTTTTGAATAGAAATTGACTTTGGAAAGTTATAATTTCTTAATTATTCTTACCATCATTTTGTAATTTGAACATGAACGTAGTAATGTAGCAATAAGTAGAATAAACATGAATCGGAATAATTTTGATACTTCTTGATCAATTTACTTGCATTTAATCAGTATTAAAAGTGCAGGCATTTGTTTAGTCAGCAGCTATTATCTATCATGGCTTACTAAACGTAGTTTCATCTTTTTATGTTCCTTTGAAATGAATGGTTTAAATATGTGGGTGAAGTCATGAATTCAATGTTAATGGAGCAATGAAAAAACGGAGAACCCCGAGAAAACCTGCCCTGAACCCACGTGGCCCACCACAAACTCCACACGGACACTCAGTGAAGATATCATGATTTCAATGCCAATGAGGCATTGGGCCAACGGGAGCACCCCGACATAACATTTTGCGAACTCGCTTTGTCCACCACAAATTCCACGTAGATAGGCCGGTTTAATATGTGGGATTTAATATGTGAACGTCTCCTGATTTCAACGCTTGTAGCAATGAACCAACGGGAGCACCCGAACGAAACTTTCCCCATACCCGCTTTGTCCACCACAAATTTGGGTATTTCAATCCCTACCGGCGGAAAGGGCACGATCTCACCGCTACACCATGGGTCGTCTCATGCCCACTGGGCTGTGTTTTAATAAGCTAATGAGGGCAACGCCGCCTTGTGTTTCCTCGCTCGAGCCTCTTCCGTCGGAATAGCCTGCCGGTTTCGCCATCCCACGCTGGACGTCGCTTTCAGCGGACGCAAACACACGATGGGGTAATAAAGCGTTGCGTAAGTGAGTGTCATTACAGAAATCACTCGGAAACGGGAAAATTACTTTGGGAAAGAAGTACGATAATGCCTCGCGAGCGGTGTAATGGCTCAAACCACATACATTTTTGCACGTTGGACCGCGCGGTGCTCTGTGGCGGAACGACTGCGGTGGGGAAAGGGGAGGGGAAACGAGAAGAGGGGACAGGACAGAAGGGAGAAGCATCCGCGAGGGGGAAGGCCGAGAAGTCGAAAAGGCAATGGGACAAGCTGTACGTGCTGTTCGGACGGATTCGTATTAGCAAATTGCAAATGGTGGCTGAACAATACATTTTGAGTGACATACGAAGACTCTATTTTGAGTACCTCATAGTTTGTTATTACATGTTAAAAATATGAATTTTTGGAAATGTCACTTGTATATTTCATAAAGTGATTTAGTTACATAATTTTTAATGTGAAATATTTCAAGTGTTAAAATGTTTTATGCGGTGATTGTCTTAACCTTCATTATTTTATGTTCCCATATTACATTTCGTAATTGGCACATTGTAGACTTTTTTCCTTTGACTCTTATAAATGATTGTCCTTTTTCATAACTATTTAAAAACATATGTGTTCAGTAGAAAACATGGCAGTTTACTCAATATCATCGCACTTATAGTTCTTGATATTATTATTATTATTATTATTATTATTATTATTATTATTATTGCAACTTACAACGCCATTCATGACCTTCAATAAAATGTTTTCAAGGGTGAAAATGATTCCATGACTATAACGATGCGCAAAAGGGAGAGTAGGTTTGAGTATGTGGATGCGTGACAATCGAGCAGAAACGCGCCGTCCGCTTGCTGAGAAGTCAATCGAGGGCCCCTGGCCCAGCCGGGGCGAGGCGCTTTGTGTGCGAGCCACAATGGTCCTCGCGACCGTCGCCGATCCAGATCGATGGTCTTTTGTCCGCCCCGCCCCATCCCCCCGCATCTGTGCGCTCACGCCCCGCCCACGCTCACGCCCATCCCCATGCCCCGTCCTGCTCTCATCGCTCAGCCCACTTTCAGTGCTGCGCCCTTACACACGCCTATGTGAACAACAGACTACAGGATTGAAGGGGTGTAAGCCTAAAGGCACAAAGAGTTGAGGTATCCAAAGTTGATTTTCGGGCTCTCTCTCTCTTCCTCCCTCTCTCTTCCTCTCTCTCTCTCTTCCTCTCTCTCTTCCTCCCTCTCTCTCTCTTCCTCTCTCTCTCTTCCTCCCTCTCTCTCTCTTCCTCCCTCTCTCTCTCTCCCTCTCTCTCTTCCTCCCTCTCTCTCTTCCTCCCTCTCTCTTCCTCCCTCTCTCTTCCTCTCTCTCTGTTCCTCCCTCTCTCTCTTCCTCCCTCTCTCTGTTACTCCCTCTCTCTGTTCCTCCCTCTCTCTGTTCCTTCTTCTCTCTCTCTCTGTTCCTTCTTCTCTCTCTCTGTTCCTTCTTCTCTCTCTCTCTGTTCCTTCTTCTCTCTCTCTGTTCCTTCTTCTCTCTCTCTGTTCCTTCTTCTCTCTCTGTTCCTCTCTTCCTCTCTTCTCTCTTCCTCCTTCTCTCTCTTTCCTCCTCCTTCTCTCTCTTCCTCCTTCTTCTCTCTCTTCCTCTTCTCTCTCTTCCTCCTCTCTCTCTTTCTTCCTCTCTCTCTCCTCTCTCTCTCTCTCTCTTCCTCCTTCTCTCTCTCTCTTCCTCCTTCTCTCTCTCCTTCTCTTCTCTCTCTTCCTCTTCTCTCTCCCTTCCTCATTCTCTCTCTCTCTTCCTCCTTCTCTCTCTCTTCCTCCTTCTCTCTCTCTTCCTCCTTCTCTCTCTCTCTTCCTCCTTCTCTCTCTCTCTTCCTCCTTCTCTCTCTGTGTCTTTCTCTCTCGCCCATGCTATTGCCTTTTCAGCACACTAGTATCGATCGTTCAAATAAGCGTTTGCATATTGGGACGGAAATGAGCAGTCATGGTCTCGGGGTATGGACAGCAGAGAGAGGAAGAGAAACACCCATAAATGTCATCACTGTCAGTACTTCTTCAATCCTCGGTCCGTCCACTTTCTCGCCCACGCTCATCCTCCAATCCTTTTCCTCTCCCTTTCATCATCATTTCCTCTCCATTGCCTTGCCCTTGCTCTTGCCATTACCCGTGAACTTGTTCCTTCCCTTTATATTGCCTCCGCTTTCTTCTTTCCCTTTCTTTCGCCATTGTCCTTGCCCATGTCTTTGCATTTGCTCTTGTCCTTGTCCTTTCCTTCGCCCACACATGTTTCGTGGTTATCATCCATGCCCTTATTATTTCTCTCTCTACTTTGTCGCCTAACGTTTGACCTCCAACTGGTTCTTCCCTCACTCTCGTCGGACCCTTGTCTTTTTCCTCGTCCTCCTCATAACACTCGCCCTCATGTTTGACCTCACATTCTTGCGCTGCTTTACCTTGCTCTTGTCATTATCTTCAAAAGTGCCCAGACCCTCACTCATTCAATCTACCCCCCCTCGCCTGATTCATTTGTCTCGCTTTCCCCCCCTTCCGGTCAAAATTCCCAGTTGAGATGTACGAGTGTGTTGCCGTCGTGTTCCTCGACTTATTTTCAGTCTTTTCGCCTCTCGACAGGGTCACGAGTCTGATTTTTAACGAAGACATCACGACTGTACCATTTGTTGAACTCATGATTTCTGAGAATGATTTGAACTTAAACATCTTTTCTTTTTAAAGTTTGAACCATCATCAATCGAAACAATAAATATTGGTATTAAACAATTACAAGCAACAAAACTATTATCGATCCGATACTCTTGACGTTTATTTCGGAGACCTGAATGGCCGAGGTAGCTGCTAGAGCGTGTGCAGACTCAGAGCCTCTCCCGGAAGGGTCGCGGGTTCTAGCCCCGCTGTGGGCGTGGTTGTTTGTTCCTTGTCTTTCATATACAAGGTGTGTTGTCGCGGAAGGTCTTCTACTCACCACAGACCGAGGAGCCCGCAAGTGTTCCAGTGCCAGTGTAAATATCCTAATGGGACATAATGGGTACCCGTCGCGGATAGTGGAAAATAGACATACCCTGAAGCTGAAACAAAAACTGTAAGAAAAAAACCCTCTTGACTTTTATTTCAGTAAAATATTCCTCGTATATTGTAACTGGAGCAGCTTCGAAAACTACCTCAAAAATCGAATTTTACAATCGAAAACTACCTTAAGGTATTACCGTCGTCACGTCAACCGCCCTCCCCCCGCGTACTTGTACATTCTCTTCGAGTGAGCTCCTCCCCCACTGGACAACCGCCCCTCCCCGCAAGCTCTGCCTCTCGCATCAGCGCTGCCGCTTCCGCCCATCCGGCGCGGGGCCGTCGGCAGTCGCCCTCGGCCCTCGGCCCGGCACCGCGCTGCCGCTCCCATTCCGGCAGCTGCTCGCATTCTGCACATGTCCCCAGCGCTCGCGCCCTCGCCGCCGCCCTCGCCGCCGCCCTCGCCGCCGCCCTCGCCGCCCTCCGCACGCGCGGCGCCCGGACACTGGGGGCGGCAGTGGCGGGGGCGGGGGCGACTTGTTGCTGGCGAGCCCAAGACAATGGCCGCGCCAACAATGGCGGGGGCTTAAAGCGAGTTTGATATAGTGACAGTGCGGAGGCCGCGGGGAGGCAGAAGAATGGTTGTAATAACAGCCCCCCGCGAGGGCCGCAAAACACATTACAGCGGGCGACTGTTAGAGGCGACATAAAGAGTGCATTAGGCGCGTTACGGTAGGTTACGCCGCCCACAATCGCCGCCCGCCCACCCGCCCGTTCCACGTCCAGGGGGCGTGGGGGCGAGGGCGTGGTTCCCGCCCTCTGTACTCTTTCTACCCTCTCCGCTCTTTCTATTCTACCCTCCGGGCCCTCTGTACTCTTTCTACCCTCACTGCTCTCTAGTCCTACCCTCTCTTCCTTTTATACTCAATTTCTCTTCTCTTTCTATCCTCTCCATTCTCCGTTATTTTCTACCCTCTCTACCCTCTCCAACTTCTACATTCTCCACCCTTTCAAATATACCCTCTCTGCCCTCCGTACTCTTTGTATGCTCGTCACCTTCACTACTCGTACTACCCTCCCTACTGTTTCTAGTCTTTTCGCCCTTTACTCCTGACTTCTTGGCCCCTTTTTCTCTATCTTCTCCACTCTCAGTTCTATTTCTACCCGCCCTACCTTCTCTTCTACCTTCTCTACTCGTTCTATCATCCTCGTCCTATGTACTCAGTATACTCGCACTGTCTTCTACATCTACCCTCTCTCCTTTTCGTATCCTGTCCACCCTCCTTACTGTTTCTACCTTCGCGCTTTTTCTATCTTATCTGCCCTTGCTGTCTTGTCTCCCTTTTCTACCCTCGTCACCTCTATTCTTTTTCTCCTCACTATCCTCGCCGCCTCCTCCAATCGTTCTACTGCTCCCCTCATGTTGTCTTTCTACCACGACTGCCATGTACTACTTTTACCCACCACTCCTTTAACTCTACCGTCGCTTCTATTACTACCTCTCCGTCCTTCCTATTGCTTCTACCCTCGCGCCTTCTCTATCCCATCTACCATTGCAGTCTTCTGTTCTGTTTCTACCCTTGCCACCATCTCTACTCTTTCTGCCCTCCCATCCCTCTCTTTTCTTTCTATCCTCGCCGTCTCCTCCACTTCCACTCTCCCTGCCTTCCGTACTCTTTCTACCCTCACTGCCATGTTTTCCTTTCCACTCTTTTTACCGTATCATCTCTTCCATTTCTATCCTCTCCACCCTTCCAATTATTTCTACCCTCTCTGTCCCTTCCGCACCTCCCTCGTTGATTCCGTGGGCTCGCTCCAGTCCGTCCTCTCCTCCCTTCCTCCGGCCGCACCCTCCAATCCACCCTCTCTGACCCCACCCCCTCCAGCCCGGCCTTTGTCTCTCGCACGCGTCGCGGCTCCTGCGCAACTTCATTGGGTGGAATCAAAATATTGGCAGTCTGTGCTTCACGCGGCCCGCATACTCTCGCTGCTTTGGGTTCGTGAGTTTGTCTCCAGCGGCGGAGCTTGTAGCTTCCCTTGCGAACGTGAAAACTGCTAATATTGTTTCTCTCACGCGGGCCAGGAGTTGGAGCTTCGTTGTGTACAGTAAATTTTTTAGCGGTGGAGGTTTTCGTAGCAGAGTATGTGATATTTTCGTGAATATTGGTTGGGAATTTAGATGGTAGTTTTGTGTTGCCGTTAGATGTTTGGACTGCCGTATCTGGTTTGGAGTAACGGTTGTGGTATTGAAGGATTTTGTTTACGCCGGTATCTGAATTTTTTTCTCGAAATATTCATTTCAGAGGTTAAATACGATCGTACAACTTTGATAATATCAATCTCTTAGTGAGTTTTCATAACACATAAATTTGTTTTTATGATCTAACAAAATGTATCACGTTCTAAAATTAGTATGTTGAATCCACAAAATATACTGTTGTATCAACTTGTATGATACGTGTTTGATACGTTTAATCTGGCATTAGATAGCACTTCTTGATGTAATGTGAAATTTCACAGAAAAAGTTTCTCGTGCTTGCGAAGATACTAACTGAGTGTCCTTGTTTATTAAAGAAACCATTACTTTATTGCACAATAGAGGGTGTTTATAGAGGGTCGATGAGATGCGAATTTAGATGCGAACATAATTATATGTTTAACGAAATTGGTGATACTTCGTTTGAACAACACTATTACGCAAGTTTTGTGAGAAGTAATCCTTCTACCTTTCCAATGTATATTTCCAGAAAAAGAAGTATACTTTACGATTTATTTAATATCTTTAGACGCCGCGGTTATGCATATGAAAGAGAAATGAAAGGAAGGGCTGCGAGCAATAATTAGACATGTCAGCCTCATCAAGCCTGCAGCTATTCTTAAATACTAATGGCATGCAGAAGAACAAATGCTGCTGCACAAAATCACATAAATGTGTTTTTCGAAAATAGTACCGAGCACGCATACAAAAAATATAGTACTCTGGTATAACACTGCAATAAATTATTTTAACAAAAAACAATCTTAACGAATATGTAACGTAGTATATAATATAAACACTACATACTACATTAACGTAGTATGTAATATATACACTACAAAGGTTCTTTACAAACCAAGAATATAATAAATGCTATACTTTACCGCAACACGTGAAGAGAAAATATTTAATTTAATGGTGGGTGAACTCTCCCATGCTGTTGCATGAGTCAGCTATGTCGTAAGCACAGACGATCTGAATATGGGAACTCAGTGAGTAGGCGCAGTATGATAATTTGCTGTTGTGAGAATTAGCTGAATAAAACCATGAAAAATATGTTCAATTTCAATCAAAATTAAACTGTCACATTGCTTTCAAATTTTTTCCAAAGTTTTGGGTATCGAGCGAAATAGACACACTTCACATGGCCGGATCACAGAATCGATACTACACAGAAAGGAAAGCTACCCACAATCAGTGCGCCGATATGATGGTCGCCATATTGAAAGTGTGTAAACTGCTGTCCCGACCCGGCATTTGTTGTGTGGTCAACGGTGGTGAAGGTGTATTTTATTATCCGTTTTACTCTTTGCAATTTGTGTGTGTATAATTAGCAAAACCATATGTAACCCGAGAGGACATTTGCTTAGTATAGGCAAATATTAATATCTCACCTAGGCAAATATTAATAAAAATAGAGATAAAAAGGTAAAGAATCATAAATACATAACTAGTAGTACTACAGAATGGCACAGACCTTCTCAAATTAGTTTTTTATTTTCTTTGGTCTGGGCTAGTTTATCGGACTTGCCACATTCTCTAGCCAGCTGCCATCTATTTCTGTCAAAGTACATTTTTTTGAAATTTTCTCAATTCATCGTTTTCCTAGAACCTACTAGGTAGAACCAGTAGAACCGAAATGTTACTTTAAGAATATTAAAGAAGAGTAAAACCTCGTCCTGAATGATAATTTTCATTAACAAATTTGGAGCCGTTTTTAAGAAACTATCGTTTAAGCGTTACTAAAAATGCAAAATCGAAGCTCCTTTTCAAAGAAAATTTTTGAGATTTCGGAAAACTATACTTGAAGTCTTTTAAACCACTTTTACTCACAAATGCTGTAGTGTTTATAAATTGCTGGAAATGTGCATATTAATGGCGTGAGATATATTTAAAAAAAATACAAAAGTGTATTTTTTGAAAAAAAATAATAATATATCAATATGAATTTTATATAATCATAAACAGTACAATTAGCATCACCCATTGAAAAAGTTGGAAGAAAAAGTTTGGAGCCGTTTTTAAGAAAATTGCGTTTGAGCGGACCCTTGCATTTCTTTTGCACAGTTTCAAGATGGCGGTCGGCGCTGCGCGGTGGTTCATTGAAGATCAAAGGGGCCGCCCTCTACTTTCCTTCCTGAATAGTATCTATCCTGTGGCCGGATGACATGACAGATTAATTTTCTTACAATTTCTACGCGCAGTGGAAGTTAGTAATATAGATTAATATCTCGATTTTTCTGAAAGTTTGGTTTATTGTTTTAGTGTTAAGTATGTCTTATTCATATTAATGAAGGGCTTGAGGCAGTATGATGATCAGAGACACATCGACCAAAATCGATATATTAACATTTACGAAGAGCGGGAGGCTTGCGGTGTTTTTTCTGGATTACTGTAATTGTTTGGTCAAATAAAAGACCGATGACCGGGAGCGGTAGCTCGGTGCATCAACTGATGTCGCTGTCTGGAGGAGAATTCTAGCGGACGGCTGCTCTGATCGGTAGTTTTCCGTGGCTTCCCCGATCAACACCAGGCGAATGCCGGAGCTGTACCCTACCAAACGGGCTACGGACCGCGCGCGATCTGTCCTTCCTCTTCCTTGACCTATCCTCTCCCCTTACACACACATACTTACACTAACATGCACTACACTAACACATATCCCGGGAGACCGGTCGGGAGCTTAGAGCTTGTCCCGGCTGAGGTGGTGCCCCGCTGGTGGAAGAGTACTGGTTAGGGGGAAATCACCGCCATCACCCGCGAAAAAACACACATTACACTACTGGCACATTACAAACTGGCACAGAGACACGAGACAAAGTTTGCTGAAAATTTCAATAAAACATTGTGAGAGAATTAGATATTCCAAACCTATGAACAGCTTTTAAATAATTAAAATCCAATTCTTAAACAAGTTTTAATCTCTACTTGTTCTTCCGCAGTACGTTGTGCTATATTTTCTTACATGGAAAATAAATTGCTCAAGTGCTAAAAATCTTCCTCTGGCGTACTGATTGTCTGAAATGGATTTAGAATCCTCTTCTCTCTAGTGAATTATTTGGTCATTGTTGCAAGTCCTTCCACTCTATTGTCACTTTAACACAAATCATATTACAGACTTTAACATTCAAAGTAAAATATTATTCCTTTAGCCCTAGATGACGAAAATTGTTTCTTCATACTGACACTATTCTATTGTACTTCTTCCGTCGGATTGTAAGTGTAACAAGCAATCCTATACTATTTTATTCAGTGTACCGCAAGAAGGCACAGTGTAGATAGTACAGCTCTTCTGCGTGAACTTGATTTATTGATAGGTTGACTGATTACTACCAGTGATTTCGACTGCTAAGGTCATTAGACCAGTACGTGTCGTGCATATTTTTTGCTCGGGAAATGGTTGTGATCTTGCCGAGATCCGGCTCTGACCTACCGCTGAATAGCGGGCTTTTCCTCAATCAGGTATCTCCCACTAGAGGGCCACCGCCAAGTCGGGACAAGCTCTAAGCTCCCGTCTGTCTTCCGGCAAGTGTGGTAGGGTAGTACATGTAAGTATACGTGAGTGAAAGGGGTGAGGATAGGACAAGGAATGGAAAGGAAATACCGCGCGTGGGCCGTACCCCGTTTGGTAGGATTCTGCTCCGGCATTTATCTGGAATTTATCGGAGAAACCACAGAAAACTACCGATCAGAGCAGCCGACCAGTAGACTTTTTTCCTCCAGACAGCGACTGAAGTCGATCTAGCTATCTAGCCAGTGTCGAAAATCCTGACACCGTTGGCATTCGAACACTAAGACCTTCCACCGGGAGCAGTGTCTCAGTGCAACTGATGTCACTACAGCACCTCTGACCGGTAGGTCCAAGGTTCGAGTCCTGACGGCGGCAGGATTTTCGACACTAGCTTTTCAGCTAGGTCGAATTCAACTGCTGTCTGGAGGAGAATTCTAGCGGCCGGCTGCTCTGATCGGTAGTTTTCAATGGTTTCTCTGATCAACACTAAACGGCTGCCGGAGCAGTACCGTAACAAACGGTGCACGGACCGCGCGCGATCTTTCCTTCCTCTTCCTTGTCCCATCTTCACCCCTTGCACACACACCTACAGTAACATGCACTACACTACCACACATGTCTGGGTCCGGTCTGGGACTTAGAACTTGTCCTGGATGGGGCGTTGCCCTGCTGGTGGGAAATACCTGGTTGGGGAAAACCCCGTTAGCTGACGGTAATTCTGCGTCGGATCTGGCTATCCAGAGAGGGAAGACCACCGCCACCTCCTGAGAAAAAACCAGCACTACACATATGGGACTAATGACCATAGTAGTTGATGTGCCTGGAATCACTATCAATCAATGAATCGATGAAACCAGGACCTCCCGGTCAGAGGCACGGCAGTGACATCATTTGATGCCCTGAGCCACCTCTCCCGGTCTGCTTGAACTTGCGTGCGTGAATTTCACCCATGCAATTATACGCTGGAAAGAGGCATCATATGGACGTAGCCTTACAATTCCCAAACGGTCCGCTTTCTCCTTGGCGGGGACGACGTGGGCGGCGGGGGCTGCGAGGGCGGCGAGGGCTGTGAGGGCGGCGAGGTCGTCGCGTGCCGCGTAAGGCGAGGGAGCGACGTCTTTTGTCGCGGGAGTTGGCGACATCTGTCGTTGTGCCACCTCCGACTTGGCCCCGCGACAGCCTAATTAAAACTTTTGCGTGTAAACAAACGGCTCCGCCGCTGAGGCCTTCCGCCCTCTAACCTTCAACCTTCACCCTCCGCCTCGGGCCCTCGCCCTTGTCGCCCTGTTCTTCGCCTTGCCGCCGCCCGCCCCGCTTGCCCTCGCTCGCGCCTTGGGCGGCCGTTGGCTTGAAGCAGGAACTGCGGTTCTCGCGTGGTTTTGTTTAATGCCATTCACAAGCAGATATGCGTCCACGGGTACTCACACCCACACTCACGCTCTCGCACACACTCGTTACTGCTTCTTACTCACGAACTCGTATTCATTCATGCACTCGTACTCACTCATTAATCTCGAAATTGTACTCAAGCGCTTGTAGTCACGCGCTCGTACTCGCGCCCTTTGGCTTATGTGCTTGTACTCACAGGCTTGGTACTCACGCAGTTGTACTTACGTGCTTGTACTCATGGGATTGTATTCATGCGCTGGTACTTCAGAGCTTATACTCACCCGCTTGTACTCTCGCACTCGTTTTCTCTGCAAGGAAGGTAGTTTTAAGAAAATTCTAAGAGATCTACCTCCATTTTTTGCGATGTGTTGAAGAAACCACACGCCATTTCAGAGGGTTGACTGCTGTGGGAATTAATAGCGCCTCTGCAACGGGAATGAAAGTTAAAACTCGCAGAAGTTTTAGTGCCCGCTTATTACTAGCATACCAAAATTACATTTCAAAAAATTTATAATCCATTTTTTACCGAAATTAGGAAAAACTTTTTGTCGTTGTTCATAAATTGGTGAAATGGAGTTTATTTCTACTTTGTATAAGATTAGACTAATTTTCTAGCGTCTAACAGCACACATGCAACGTGTGTAGAGATAAATAAATTGTAAGGAAAATTATTGTCAATATTCAAAATACGTATTTAATCAAACGAAATAGTTTTTAGTCTTTTTTATCTTAACATTCAAAAATAAAACCAAAATATTTCTTGTGAAATTCACTTTCACTACGATAGGACGTAGTCGAGGAGACGGAAAGGAAGATCAAGAACATTTTAAAAATTACAATATGCTAATCTTGAATTGCAATAGTGAAATCCAAGAATAACAGTAACAATGCACATTTTACAGTGTTGTTCGCAAGAGGAAGCAGGCCTGAATGGCTTTATGCCACGTGAAGAGGGAATCAGCCCCATCTGCGCTCATTTGAAGCCCTCGCCATCGGAATGCACTCGCACGATTAGCCGGCGTGCTGACGTGTATAGTGCGGCGAATGGCCGTGGCATCGCCTGATATGCAAATGGCTGCTGCAGTACCGGGCTTCCCTCTCGCTTCGCTAATTAGCTCCATCGGCGCTTTATTCTGATGGATCGCTCGCGACGCCCTTGGCTGCCCCACGCTCCGCCCTTTGCCCTCGCGGCCCCGGCCCTCGACTCTGCGGGCGGCAGATTTTCTGGCTCGATGGAAGGCCGGCCAGTTGCCCGTAGACTTAACAAATGGAAAGTAATGTGTGTGCGAAACGAATACAGAATCTGCTCACATTGTACTAAAGTGTAAGGTTAAAAGTTTTATTTTTATGTCTGTCTGCGTTTCTCCAATATGCTATTATATTTTTGGTCTTTGATTTTTTTAATGACAGAACATTTTTCATAATAATGTTTATTACATAATACATAGCGCAATGTTTCGGAAATTATTTGTTTCCATCATTAGGCATAATGTGTGACTTGTGTACATGATCAACATATTCTTCTGTTTATAACTGGCCTTTGTCTAGATAATATATGTATTTATTTCAATTGTGCCTTATGATGGAAACAAATAATTTCCGAAATGTTGCGGTATGTATTATGTAATAAATATTAATATGAAAAATGTTCTGTCTTTAAAAATCAAAGACCAAAAATATTATAGTATATAAAAGTTTTAAGTAAAAAAATAGACAAATTGAAAGTGGATGTGGAACTCCTTTTTTTTAGTTTTACAAGTATATGTCGCTTCTCAATAATTTATGAAACTTACGTTTTCAGTCCTTTCCTTGTTAGACACAAAAGGTTACCTTGTTAGACTACAAAATAAGCCTATAAGCATAGATATACACTGCTGGTCGAAAGACCTGGTACTCGACGAGACATAATTGCAAAATATCGATAAATAAAAAATATATTGTTTATTGTCATTATTATTAGTGAGAAAAACTTAACATGCCAGAGGGTGATGTTTCTTAGATGAGAATTAGTTTCTATAGTTGTAATTTCGTTTCAATGCTCATGATTGTTTCGCTGTCAGTTCATGAAGTGTAATCTATCCAAAATAGATCAAGCAGTGATATGTTTTTCACCGAATTTCGTGTTAATCGTCAATGGTATGTTTATATGATATTAGATAAAAATATTTAATGACATACCTAATAACATTTAATTTCCAGAATTAAAACTGAATAATCGTTAATAAATAATTCAATGGATTTAGAATGCAAATTATTAGATAAACTAATAAAGAAAACAAAGAACCAAACGCTTATAAAAAATATGAAAATTGAGAACACACATTTTCATGGTACTTGGGACTCTAATAATTCTCTCGGCAACTCTCAAACAGTTGCATTATGCTACTTTGTTCCCACACAAAGTTTCTATGAATCGCAATTATTTTGTAATACTGTTATCAGTGTTTGTATATTTATATTGCAGTGGAAGTCAATGTCTCTAGCATTAAACAGTGTGGAAGGCTCAACCTGGGAAGTTGTAAAAAGTCTTCAAACAAAAATAATTCGTTCTTTATAAAGTGATTGTTAATCATTTTTATGGAGTGTTTCATATCACAAAAATTGCTCACAGCTTTTACACGATAGTTTGAAATATTGTTTTCACCACAGATGCTTCATGTGGTTTACTTTTTACAATCATCTAAAATCCGAACAAACAATACCACATTATACATTAATATTTTGTTTGTTATTTTTTGAATTACCGGAATGAACCCAAAATGTCTTGACTGCTATTTTTCCTTAAAAGAACGATACTTACACATTCATTTACACGCTCTCAATTTTTGTTGTTTGTGGAAGGATGTGTACAATGCCAGCTGCAAAAGAAAACACCGAGAGAATCTTCCAAGGACACTGTGAAGTCTCGACGCTTGTTGAGAATATCGTAAGCAAATCCGATGTACGAAAGACTGTAATGATCTGCGAAGTGGTGTGAAACAGGCCAGTCAAAGCCTTGAGGTGAACTAACAAAGCCGAGTTGGCTGAAATTGTTTGACAATGATGTTGGTACTCATAGAATGATCTTTGTGTGAAGCAACTCAATAGTTGGTATTCAGATGTTTTGATTTGCATGAAGACGATGGTTTTAACATTCTCTCGTCAACTGTTATTCAATGCTAAGTTTCATAAAAATTGAAAGAGAAACATCATTAGTTTGTGAAGTACGATTAGCCAACTCTTTCCTGAAACAATCAATAAGTCATTTTCCTCTTGTTTTAAGTAATTTTATAAGACATCTTCAAAGAATTTTTAGGTAATCAGAATTCGAGTACTGATCATATATATATATATATATATATATATATATATATATATATATATATATATATATATATATATACTACCTTCTTTTGCTAAAGTGACTACCTTCTTTTGCTCATACTTAATATTTCATTTATCCACCATTGAAAAGTATTTTTGTAGACTTCAACACTGGCTCAACTCGGGTTTTTCTTTTTTAGAGATATGTGTTTAAAGTTTTCGTTGACTGTTGAAATGTAGGTGACACACGCTTAATATTGAGAACGCATTGACTATTGAGAACGCATTTCAAAAAAGGTTTCATAAGATTCTTAGTATTTATTATAAAATGTTACAAAACAACGCTTGTTTAAAATTTTTATTTTTAAAGTTATGCCATTGTTCAAACCCTTGAACGATATTATATCAATGTCTTTCCTAACCACCGAAAATCATCCACAATAAATGCGAAAAAGCAAATTACTTATAAAATTCATTAGGGAAAACACGCAGTATTAATAACTTCCATGAATCTCAATTACCAAAACCTTCAGTAGTTAAGATTCATATCAATGATAGTTTGGTGTTCCATCAAAACCTAATACTCGCTTTCCTTATTATCCTTTCGTGTCTGCATAAAAGTGAAATTTCAGAGTTACATGAATGTACAAATACTCAAAATCAAACCTGACAATGAAGCAAAGAATAAAAAGGAGCCAATGACTGTCATTTCACTTTCTGTTCCCCTGTGATTCGAACGCTAGCGAAGATAGGCGCAGAGGCCGGTGCTTACGACCTGCAGTTCCTGTCGGCTGTGCTACTGCTGCAGACTTCCGGTGATTGCGGGCTGTAAAGACGTCGTGCTGCACGCGTTGACATCACGGGAAAGAGAACATTCCCCTACAGTTTAGAAGAAAATGCGTACAATGACCTCTAATGACTTATAATAGAATCCGTCTTCAGAAAAACTAGTTCATCAACGAATGCCGCTATAGCGTGTGTTCGAAAGTTCTTTCCGTTGTAGATGCAAACGAAAGTATAAAAATATTACAATGAAAACAACAGCTCATAAAATTAGGTAATTGTATGACCTAAAAATAAACATCGTCGTGCACATCCATTGTAAAATAATTATTTTTCTTATTGCAAGAAACCCTCCAAGATTTATTATCATACTGATTTTACTTACGCCCAAGATAATACCTCCTTTCTCCGCAAGGTGGTGAAAGGAGCGTAGCGAAATTTGCGTGGTTAGGCGGAAGAGCGGGTCTGATGGCTCGAGTCTCGCCACGTAAAATAAGGCATTAACTAACTAACTTACTAATTGTTTCCTAAACAAGTATTTCGTATTTTCAGATTTCATTTATATTTTCTCGGTATATTCGTAAATTCTGGTTGTAAACCATGTGATATCAAATTGTGTGATATATTTTATTAACCACTAATAAAAAAATGTTAGTACCGTAAATGATCAGAAAATTAGGCCTAGATTCCCGGATGTTATTATTTTATATTGCAAATACTTTTTTAATAGCAAGATCTTTTAAAAGATATATTTTCAAATAATGCCAGCGTATGGAAATTGTAGATAAAAAGCTATTCAAAACCTAGAACTCTAGAAAAGATAGGAGCTCGGACACGCAAATGCTAACAATTCATCTCGAACTTTCATCAAAATTTGTCTACTTCTGATGTTTCTCATCTCTGCTCTATTGAAATCTTTCAAGAATTTTACTTCAGGCAAGGTCGTCAGGTATGTTGTAAGCGGTTGAGGTGGTGACCAACTCGAACACTTAGCGGGAGCGGTAGCTCAGTGCATCAACTGATGTCACTGCAGTGCCTCTCACCGGGAGGTCCTAAGTTCGAGTCCTGACGGCGGCAGGATTTTCGACACTAGCTTTTCAGCTAGGTCGAATTCAGCTGCTGTCTGGAGGAGAATTCTAGCGGCCGGCTGCTCTGATCGGTAGTTTTCCGTGGTTTCTCCGATCAACCCCAGGCGAATGCCGGAGCAGTACCCTACCAAACGGGCCACGGACCGCGCGCGATCTTTCCTTCCTCTTCCTTGTTATATCCTCTCCCCTTACACACACACACTAACATGCACTACACTACCACATATTCCGGGAGACCGGTCTGGAACTTAGAGCTTGTCCCGGCTGGGGCGGTGCCCTGTTGGTGGGAGAGTCCTTGTTAGGGGGAAACACCACTAGCCGACGGTAGGTCGGCGCCGGATCTCGCCATCCAGCGGGGGAAGATTACCGCCATCTCCCGAGAAAAAAAGCCTGCACTACACTAACGGGACTAATTACCAAAGCAGTTGACGCGCCCGGGAACACGAAAAAATCAATCAATAAACTCGAACACTTGATTTTTTTACAAATATCTCGAAAAGCAGGATATACGAGTAGAAATTTGCAATGTTTTGGGCTTTTGTTGTTTGTTGCCGTCACAACCCGCGGTTGTAAAATTTAGTGGATATATTTGAACATGTGTCCATCTCCACATTCTCTAGTGAACTTGTTTTTTTGGGAGGTATTTTGTTTTGTTGTGTGTTTATTGCGTATATTTTTTGATTTTCTGCCACCGATTCATGTGGCTCTTTGAACAATAAATCTACCTAAGCGCAAGGCCCTTAGGACCGAGGCCGTGAGCTGCCTCGCACGCTGTAACCCGCCTGCTCATCCGCCCAGCATCACGCTTTTTTCCCACCTGGAAGAGGGGCGGATTAATAATAATACTGATCAAGGGGGCAGGCGTCCGCGGCGCGGGGGGTGATTTATTCTAGGGACGATGGAGCGCACGGGCGATGGGCGATGGGCGATGGGCGATCGCCCCGTGGCTTTCGGGCGCTCAAAGGGCCCCGAAGCCCTGGCGCAGCAGTGCAGCCTGTCATTAGCCTGAACCGCTCCACTAATTGACGCCGCTCGGCAAACAAGGCAGGCGCGCACCGCGCTGGACTAGACCCTCCCCTCCCCTCCCCTCACCCTCACCCACATCGAACGAGGTACTGCGAGCGGGACGCGCCTGAGTCAATAAAGCACTCAAACGACGGGCTTTGTGCAGGCCAATTGATCAGCGGCATTGCGAAATCCACCCCAGTGGCAGAACGAATTCTCAATACGACTCTGAGAAATTTTCAGGAATGGTATTTGGAATCATAATCAGACTCCTTGCGTTACGAATGTATTTCATCAAGACGTTCCTGAAGGATTAAAAATAGACTCCTTTTAAGGAAACATGACAAGACTAGACACTTTTGTTGAATTTTTTTTGTTATTATATTAAATTATATTACAATATTATAAATAATGTTTATTCACCTTATTTGCCATTTGTTCATATTATGTGCATCTGTAATAAATGCAGTTTATGAAGTACATGCAATTCGTTCAGTGTAATAAAATGAAAATATAAATATAATAAAGTAGAAAATTTAACCAAATTGTGGATTGTGGTTTAATGAAAAGAAATGTAGAAATCTTCACAAAGTACAATCCAGAAGGCAGAATAAAGCAAGGTGGGCATAGTTTCGGGTAAGAAGCATTCAGTAAAATTACGAAAAAAGTTAATAAGTTTAATACAATTCCTGTTCGAACTTCCATTCCAGTTTGAAATGAATAACATTCGAGGAACTCCATTGTGGCCTCCCTCCAATATTAAAATTATATTTCGTGTTTTAGCTCCTTTACATTTGAATCATGTAGGCTACTGCTACAGTTGATTGACGAGTTGCAAATTTTTTTAGTAAAATTTTACTGTTTTTCTAAGGAACTTAATTGTTTTAATTTAATTCTAACGCGTTTGTGTTTCTGAGTCTGCGCCTAAAATGAATTTCATTTATTGAAGAAGAACTTTTTTTCATACGAAAGTATGTCTCTTTTGATTCAGAATTCGTTTGCAAATATTAACTTTCTTTTGTCATACGTAAATCTTTCATCTTATTACTAACTTCTTTTAAAATATTCCGTATTTGTATATGTAGCAATATTCTTTTTAGCTGAAGCACCTGACAAATTAACAAGAATTTGAAATTTTCAATCGAGATGACTAAACAATACTAAACAATAGGAGCGAAGTTTATAAGATGAGCGTCAGTTTCAACGCCTTGGGAGCGAAGAAATTTTGCAGATTAAAAGAACGTCAGTTTGCAATGTTGGAAGGGGGGAATAATAAGGAAAAATTCTTTATTAATCTAATTTTATGGTGATTTACTCCAAATACTTTAGTTGTATTCTCATCATAGGATAAAGAAATATATTTTCATTATCTTTTCTTTTAGTAATATCGTTCTCAATTATTCATTAATAATTATTTATTTCCATTCTTAAATTTTAATAAAACTTGAGAAAATCAAAGTTAATGTAGCAATTAATATTAGTTCAAACCCATAAGTTGATTTCTTGTTTGTTTTACATTTTCTCGTTTGGAATGAATGATGATTATTTCACGACACGAAATTGGTAAAAGTTTGTGACTCTGAGAAATTTATATAAAAATTGAAAAAACAATTCTTTGAAATTCAGGGTTCAAAATGAATTTGAGGAGTGAATAGTAAGTCTTCACAAATAAAAATATTGATATCTTTCCTATATTCTTTATTCATATGTCCTATGATATTGTATAAGAAAAATTCTTGCGTTAATTTTCGATACAAGAAAATCTCATCACACAAGCAAGAAACCTGCCTTTATCTTGCACTTTTATGCACACTTTTTAATACTCAATAATTAGATATTTATTATTTCCGCAGGTAGGTTTATACAACATGATGGCAGAACACTACATAATACACATTTACATAATACAATTAGGAATAATAATTCAATGTAACTTTAAATTATTTTAAGACAATAATAATAATAATAATAATAATAATAATAATATAATAATAATATTAATAATAATAATAATAATAATAATAATAATAATAATAATAATAATAATAATAATAATAATAATAATAATATGCTAAAAATGTTAACAATCAAAGCAATATTAACAAAAATAACATCAACTCTTACATTTTATGGCTGTCCTGCACAGTTATTTTAAACTATTAAATACACGACTTTTTAATTACACTTCACTTCACTTCACTTCGCATTTGCACTTCACTTCTCTATTGCACTACACTTCACAACGCGTCACTAGACTTCAAGACAATACTACTATGAATATAATTATATATTTAATAAAGCAACACATTTAATAGTAATTATCACAATACTAATAATAACAACAGCAATAATAATAATAATAATAATAATAATAATAATAATAATAATAATAATAATAATAATAATAATATCTGTTATATTAATCCTAATTTACTAAATTAATAAATTTCACAAATATCATTAGATAATTTATTTTTAAAATTTTGAGCACCTAGTGGAAAGGGTTCCAAGGCTGTCGTAGTTAACTTATTCCTGTCCGTTATTGTTCTACTTGCACGGGAAAATTTTCCAACATCTGTCCTCTGTGGCCTAAACTGAATTTTGTGCTTGTGATCCCCTCTACTAAAAGACAAGGGTCTACCGAGTCGGATGTAGATATCTTTCCAAGCTGGATATCCGGCATACGCTTTGTACAGGGCACAGTCTTGCCTTATCCCTCCTGATTTCTTGAGAGATGTATGGTAGTTTTGAAACACTCGTGTAATAAATTCGTTTCTAAACTTGATATATTTAACTTACACTAGGGAAGATTGCAATCTAACATATTTTGTTTCTAATCAAATTTTCTGAACTCGTTAATTAGACACACGCCTTCTACGAATGCATTTAAACAGAAGTGTTCCAGAAACCCCAAGCAAGACGCCTTCCGCAAAATTGACTCGTATATATTTTTGGGGCGCGAGATGCGCTATCAAATAATTAGAAAGCGCCATACCGTCGGCGTGTGTTTCTTTCGCCCCAAAAGCAGCGCCGGCCGCGAGCAGGTGCCGCGAAGGTTGGCGGTGGAGATGCTTATCATTCGTCTCATTCCCTCTGCGCTTCCCGCGCAAGACACACTTCACGGCGTTTGATTAATCGCCTCGCGCTGGAAATAGCGTTCGCGCCCCGTGGTGGCCCTTGACGGCCCCGCCGCCGCCGCCGCCGCCGCCCCCACCGCCTCCAACCGCCCCGCGCAAAGGGCGAAGCACGGCCTCTGCGGTCCAAAGCAAGCGACTATGGAGCCATGAATATAGGGAGATGGCGTGACGTCACAAACTTGAAGACACCTCCGCCATATTTAGTGATGACAAATTTTACCAAAACATGGATACATCGATATTTCGATACATCACTAAGGTGTTTTTGTGTCGATGAAAACATGGACGGAAAATCATGTTTTAATTATAGACTAATAAACATGCTTTTTCCTATCCATTTTTAATTACAGTGCGTAAAAGGGATATATTTTATTGTTTGGTTTCCAGCATGTTAGTGGTATGTTAATAAAAAATATTATCAAATGTAAAGAATAAAATTAACAAATAACATCGTGTTTCGCTACTTTACTCTTTTGTCACTTCCATTCATACACCACCGAAGTAAAATTACCTACAATTTCCTCAGACTGCACAAGCGAAATGTGTAGCAAAACAACGATATTCGTGTGAATTACTGCTACTCTACAACATGCATAAACTCCTTTATTTAAAAAATAAATTAGAAAATTGAAATTTAAAAAATCGATGTATTTGCAACAAAATATCGACGTGAAGAAAACATCGAAAGCAAAATATCGATGTTAATATATCGAGGTTTCTGGTGGAAAACATCGATGTTTTAAAAACATGGATTTTTTTTGCCATTCCTTGGCATATTGGTGAGTCCAGAAAGCTTGTAGCATAGACAAACTGTAAGAGTGCTGTAAACTGTGCACTGTGGTTTGTAGCTGTGCTCGTGTTCAGTTGTGTTGTTTGGCATTGGTTTTAATATTTAAAAACCTTGTTCAGAAAAGCTAGCTTTTTGTAACAGTTCGTTATGGTTGCTTGTGGAGCTAACGGCTGTACAAACTGTACGGGAAAACCGTAAATTACTTTCCACAAGTAGCTACTCCATATAATTTGGAACATTTAGTAACTTTGTAAGTTAATCGTTAATTTTCGAGAATTTTTTCTTAAAGATTTCCTTGCAGATCCAAAGCGGAGAGCGTTGTGTATTAGAGCTCTAAGAATAGGCAATTGGCAGCCTAGGTATTACCACAGGTTATTTTCGGCTCATTTCCAAGAACACGATTTTGGTAGAACTTCTTTATCTATGTACGTTTGCGGGAATTCGCAGTTCCATCAAATTTTACGGCTTTTCCACCACACCTAAGAAAAGTTGTGGAGTACTTATTTATTGAAGAGATGCCCATGCCCATAGCTCCATGGAATTGACAGACGTGTTTTGGACCCAGCAATATGGCGGACTGGCTTCACTTGCTCAACACGGAAGAGGTTGATGACAGCAATAGGAGCCAGCGACAGCAATAGGAGGCCATGTCTGGAGTCACGGCCATCTACGAAGGTCCGTAAAATCACGAGTGCGTCGGAAATTACTGATAAATTCTCTCGTCGCTATGCGACTTGCGAATTTATTGGAGAATATGTCGTGTACGAGCGGTTTTTAATAATAATCCACCAATGAAGCGCCAATTATTAATTTTGATACTGAATCTCTTGTTTTCAGTGGGCCTGATTGTCTTACCAGCTATATCGTTAAATGCTTATCCTGTAAATTTTAAGAGTGAAGTAGTCCCATTAACGGAAAAACGATGAACATTAAACCATCGGGATTTGGTGTATTACTCACTAATTTATCGAGATTTCCATTTTTTTTTCAAATTTCGCAACAAAGTGCTTTTAATCGGAGAATAGGCTAATTTGCGCGTTAAATGGAAAATTCTTGTAGGATGTCATTTGAGAAATTGTGTTAAATTGAAACGAAAGATTTTAGTGATGACGAAACAAAATGTAAGAATTTCTTTTTCTAATTCTCCTCCCTTCATTTTCTTTCTCTCCAGGCTTTCGATCTGTCATTCCAGAGCATCATTTCTATCTCTTTATTGGCCCACCGGCTCTTCTTCCTTTCGGTACGTCGTCCCTTGGAGTCTTCTCTCTAAGGGCACGTGAGATACATGTTCATTCCATTTTCTTCTGCAAACGTGTCCATTATCTTCTCCATCCGATGACTTGTAACCTGGATCCTCTCTTGCATGGTCAATCCTTGAAACGCCCATTAGTTTTCTTAATGTTTTCATTTCTGTGGTATCCGATTTTTCTCCGGTCCTTGTTGTTTCCTGCTAGGTTTCTGCAGCGTAACTAATATCGAACGTACTGCAGATTCGAATATTCATACGTTAAGGGGGAGATACAGGTATTTACTTCTCCTTATTGTGCCGTTTTGATAGCCTGCCACTGCAAGAAGTTTTACTCGGAAATTTCGAATAGTGGATACTACTCGTAATTTTCGATTCTTCAACGTAACCGATGACTTAATTCAAATTACGACACCACATAACTTAGGACTCGATATTCATGAAGAAAACCCAATGGCTACCAGTCGTAACTTACGACTCGTCAAAATAACCCACGAAAAAAACGTATTTTTACTTATGACACAACACTTACTACTCAACGGTGCAATTATTTACCGCAATTTGTAAGCAATGTGTTATATTCAGGGGTGCACCCTAGATGACGAGGGTGCTAAAGTGATAGCGTCCAGTCGACCTTGTTTTCTTTCAAAAAATATTCCACTGATGCTGAATATAAAATGTATTTTTATTTGTTGACTTATTGTTTATATTTATAACGTAAACAGGGGATATATTGAATAACTTTTGTTATTATAGAAAATCAGTAAACGGAGAATTTTTTTATATGCATCATTGTCTTCAGAGGGAAGCTCAGTGAGTCCCATGAGACGCCCCTGTGGTACGCCACTGGTTGTGTTGAGGAGCAGATGTTGCGCCTCCGCGCGGACTCGCCCTCTCGGCCACTGTGCTCCCATCCCTCGCGGCGGGAGCTGTAATGGAGAGCCCGCCGCCCGCTATCACTGTGCATCTGATAAGGCGCGCCGCCTATTAGCATACGTATCACTGCGGCACCGCACGGCGTCGGGGGCTTCTCTCTTCTCTTCTCTTCTCCGCGGCGCGCGCGCGTATCACCACCCGCCCATCGCCCGTCCCCCATCGCCCGGTTCCGAATTAGCCTCCCCGCTCCGCCAATCCGCGCGCTCGCCCTGCGCGGCCGCCCCTCCGCCTTGACCGCTCCGCTTCCGACCGCGGTGCGCCCCGCCCCGCCAAGGGGTGGGCGCGCACAAAAACGAATCTCCAACCCATTAGGTAGGCCGCACGTATCATATCTAGGCGCTGACGGCAATTTCGAGAAACATTTCCGACTTCAAAGGGAGTGTTTAGTGGGAGTTAGTTCTAAAATTGCGCCGCGCCGCCGTATTTCCATATGTAAAGCGTGCTTCCGCTGCCCCGCGCTGGCCGCTGCCGGGTGCGCCGCGGTGAGTCGGGTGAGGTGAAGCGGCGGCGAGCCGCCCCTCCGAGAGGGTTTTATTGTTTCGATTTTTTTTTGTTCGGTAGCCGAGAAATTGAAGGCGAGGGGCGGGTCTCTCTCGATCGCTTGCTCCCTCGTGGACGGGGTGAAGAAGGGTGGCGCGACGCGCGGAGAAGCGAAGCGGGGCATGGCAGAGAGGCGCTGAGCGAGGAGATGCGGGGCGGGGAACTGCGGAGCTGAGAGATACGGGGCGGAGTGGCGGAGCGTGAGGAGCGGGATGGGGTAATGGGTGGGGACGGGGAGATGCAGGGCGGAGAGATGCGGGTAGGGAGGTGCGGGGCGGGGAGGTGCGGGGCGGGGAGGTGCGGGGCGGGGAGGTGCGGGGCGGGAGGTGCGGGGCGGGTAGGTGCGCGGCGGGGGAGGTGCGCGGCGGGGACATGCGCGGCGGGGAGGGTAGTAAGGTGCGGCGGGGGGAGGCTTTAGGCAGGAAGGCTCGAAGCGAGGAGATATGGGGCAGGGAGAGGCGAGGCGAAGAGATACGGGGCAGGGAGGCGCGGGGCGGGGAGGTGCGGGACGGGGAAGTGCGGGGCAGGGGCGTGGAAGTGCGGTGCGGGGCGGCGGGGGCAGTAAGGTGCGGAGCGGGGAGGCGCGACGCAGGAGGTTCGGGACGAGATATGGGGTAGAGAAATGCGAGGCGAAGAGATGCGGGGCAGGGAGGCGCGGGGCGGGGAGGTGCGGGACGGGGAAGTGCGGGGCAGGGGCATGGAAGTGCGGTGCGGGGCGGCGGGGGCAGTAAGGTGCGGAGCGGGGAGGCGCGACGCAGGAGGTTCGGGGCGAGATATGGGGCAGGGAAATGCGGGGAGTGGTGGGGAGGCGAGGGGCTGAAGGCACGGAGGCGTGAGGTACGGGGCAGTGAGGCGCGTAGCGGGGAGGCGCGATTGAAGAGAGACGGGGAGGACGCAGAGCCAGGGGGCGCGCGGGTTGGACAGGCATGAAGCGGGAAGGCGTGGGGCGGGGCGGGGCGACACGAGGTGTAGCGGTGTGGCGCGCCGAGGGGCCGCGGCGGGGCGGCGCGGGCAAGAATCGCCTGGAAATGCGTTTCTCTCTGAATATTAACCTTTTTTGTTGCGAGCGAAGCGGTGTGGAGGCGAGGCGGAGCGAGGTTTTTGTCGCCAGGAAAATAAACGCCGTGTGGAATCGATTTGGCGGCCTCAGTTTCATCCTTGCGAGGGAAAAAACGCTCCCTCGCCGCGTGCGTGGATCCGCCCGCGTTGGCGAAGGCAGGTGGACTGCGAAGGCGTTGAGTGGACTCATGAAAAGAACGAAATACGTTTTTCTTTCTACGTACTTTTCTTAATTAATCGCGGAGACAAATGTGTTAATGGTTATTTCACAGTTTTATTATTGAGCTGTATTTAACGCAATGTTGGTTTTCATTTGTTTAAGATGGTGCTTGCAAGTACTGATAAACCGCATTATAGTCCAACGTTATGAATTATCAAACTAACATACGAAATATGAAGGTCAGTATCTAAATTACCGCTAGCGTATTCCATTTTTTTATTATAGACATTTTCAGGTTTTACAAAGTTCAGTTCACACTCTACATTTGTATTGTTGGCTTAATGTAAACTTATTGAGTACTTCATAACAATACGCAAATGAAATTATGGTATCCTTATCAATCCTGAACTTGTTCTTCTTAATTATCTATTGTTCAGATTATCCGAAATTTATTTTTTGACCTCTTCTGCAGATTTTGAAAATTGCATTGCACGCAGCTGCTCCCATCAAACTCCAATTTCGTGTCAATAGTTCTGTTGTTTCTTGTACTGTTTTGTGTCGCTCGCCAGTGTTCTCAAAGTTTGTCTGTATTTTGAGGTAAAAAATAACGTACTTTTAGAAAATTGCAAACTCATTGCTGTATCCTTAAAATGCGTTTTATTTTAAATTGTAACAATTTAGTGCGTCCATGAATCGTCTTTTTATTGAGCTCGAACAGATGTTTCATCACGTTAGCTTTCCTTGAGAATCATTGCCTATAGACCAACATTTTTTACTGTCCTTGGCCGAAATATTTCTACTTTGCGCCCGTTAAATTCAACTTCAGAGGGAAATGAGTAGTAATTTTTTTTATGTCATCTTTCAAACTAGATTATCAAATTTGGCCAAGTGGCAACTAATAATAGTAAGATTTAAGACCCTAGCTCTAACACATTTGAAATTTAAATTTAGTTTCTATATTTTGCGTATTTTATTTTATTTATTTATTATTTTCCATCTTTTTTAATTATTATTTTTTAAGTCTCGAGACAATCAACAAATATGAATATGTATATATAAATTATTCAGTAGATATAAGACTAAAACAAAGTAAAAATAGTAATTTTAGTCTAAGGTTATTTCAGTAAGTACTCCCTCCTCTAAGAAAGACCCATTATTAAAGCATTAAATTGATAATCTCACACATTGTTCAATTCATTGAACGCATTGATCCAGCAGTACACGCCGACTTGATTGTGACTCGATTACCAACGCCAACCTGACTCCACGTCAAATACATTGCTTTAATTATTAAGTATTATGTTATTTTATATACTTTGTTTTTAATCACAACTCTTTCAATTTTGCGACTTATTTTTACCATTTTATATCAGTTAATAGTACTACCGCATTTGAAGAACACATGCATTTACTTTTGCAGCAGTGTCATTTGAATTGAATAAGCCATAATTCGTTTTTAAAATGAAATACAAATAGAGATTTAAAAACTATATGCGTATGTCTTATAAAATGAAATGATAGTTTGGTTGATAATTTAGTGCGATATTAATAAAATTATGAATTAAAAACAATTTAGTATTCGTGTTTAAAGCATTCCTCTCTCCTTAATATTTACCCCCCAGAGATGCAATTGTAATTATTGGTATGGTAAATGTTGGTATATTTATTCCAATATTTCATCTTAAAAATAGTTATGACGTCTCAAGAATGAAAAGATAATACTGTTTGTTCATTAATATGCAAATGAAGGTTTTAGATACTTTAAAATCTGTATGCATAAATCACTTGCGTTCAGTCAAAGATTTCTTCAGTATGAAACAAGAATACACTCGAGTGAACTGATATTTTATGAAATAAGTTTTTATTGTTTAAATGTGTCAAGCGTTCAGAATCGAATCGACAAAAGATATATCTTGTCCTTAATTTTGCATAGTACACTAAAATTTTCTTATCCAAATAAACTTGAAAACAAAACATAACACTATACTACGAATCCGCTAACCTGGACCGCTGACCTAGTTCAAGATTCTTCAGCTTTACGGACGATTAACAGCGCAAAAATAGATCCTAAGTGGTGATGTAAAAATATTCCGATGTAGGCCGATGTTCTAAAATATGGGCGATAAATAGTCAGAAAACTTTAACTTCATCAGTCAATGTACAAAACCAATACGTTTCTATAAATTTGTTCATTCATAAAAAAAAAATCAAATTCGGCTAACATGTAATAAAATTTTTCTTGTCTATCTATTGTGCAATCCCTGGTATAGATTAACCCTCTGGGGTAACTCAATGACATCAACGCTCGTTTTATCTCTTTTTAAGTTTCTAATTTCTTTGCAAATACTGTATTTTATACAATTGTTTCTTAGTTAACTACCTGAAACGCCTTACTGTAAAATCCTAGTTCTTTGGCGCGCAATCTTACTATGGCTTGCATTTATAGTTTCTCCTCTTCACATCTGCTTGAAATGTGTTTGTGGTTATGTGAATAATAATAATTTTCAAGTGTGACCTTGAAGACTTTTCAAAGTTATACTATCGTATCTTTATTGATAAAATTGTCAAAATATAATCACTAAATAATATTTATGTTCAATCTGATTCACCAAAATAATATTACAGCATTTACGATAGTTTACTTCAATATTCAATTTAATGTGTAATGCAAGCAATGAATACATTTGATAATATATTCAATTTTTCCTTTAGTAGCTAGTTTACCTCCTTCGTATTTGATAAATGCCAAAAAAGTTTGTAGCCCAAGGGGGCTGGTGAGAGAGTGAGTTTTGATGCATGACATGTCAAGTTCTTAGCTCTTAAATTTCGTAAGGATAGTGCATGTTATATACCAGGAGATGATGGTGTTTCTCCCCCTTTCGAACGCTATATCCTGCACTGGCTTACAGGTTGACTTGAAAGGGTTTATCCTCCTCTAAGTATCTCCCTGAGCGAAGCCCCGCCTCAGCGGGAACAAACTCTCAGCTCCCGACACGTATGGCAGCCTAGAGCGAGTAATTGTGTTAGTGTGAGAGGAGGGGGCAACGATGAGGAAGGAAAAATAGCGCGCGATCTGTCGCCCGTTTATTCGAGATCTGTCCGAGCATTTGACTGGTATTCATCGGATAATCCACAGAAAACTATTGACCAAATTTCAAATTTTCCTGTAGTCATGGCTGAACTCTACCCAGCTAAATAGCGAGTAAGCAAAATCCATCTCCGTCGGGATTCAAACCCTAGAACTCCCGACCAACGATGCAGCAGACGTAACGTTATCGTGGCTATCATCGAAGGGTTAAAAAATGCGCAGTTCTCACAAGAACCGCATGCATCTCCTGGCAGAGGCGGGATGTCGGATATTTTATTTGGGCGCTATTACAAACATGAAAATATATTCCTTTATATTTATGTTTTAGTGCTATTGTGCTGTAAGTATATACATTTTTTCTATTTTGCTAATTATTTCATTTACTATTATTGAATGTTATTAATTAGATTAGTTGAACACAGAGGTGACAATCCTCATTGTTATTTGAATGCTCCGAAGTGTTAACTCAACGATGCATTTTCTCAGTGAACCATATATCGAAAGTGTTTATTATTAATTATGATCACAAATGTTTATATATAACTGTAGGCTACATATTTTAAAATCTACATTAATAAATTCTTTTAATTGAAATGCAATCTTTGGTTTTCGAGATCGAAAGTATTTGTAGTTTTATTTACATCTATAGCCTGTAATGAAGGGGAAATACTATTTCTTTTTGAGAGTTAATTTGAGTGTTATGATTCATGATTTTAGGCACGAAACTATTAAATTTCTAAGTAAATAACGTTTAAAAGGAAAATTGAAAGAGGATTTATTATTGAGGGATGTGCACAGTAACCCTGAACATTATCCTGTACGGTTTATAATACTGAATTAAAGTTCACAAATTTATTAGTGCGTGTTATTAGCGCAACTTAATAAAATTAGTGTTTGCTTAATTATTAAATTTCTTCTCAAAATTCACAAGCAAGAAAATATTTTATGATTTAAATTTGATGATCCGAAAAATGAAATGTCTAAATTTGTTTTTAATTGTATCCCAACATTTTTTTGGGGGGAGGAGCAGTTGCCATCTATCCCCCCTATGTAGGTGTTCACTTAAAAAAATATATAGATTTAAACATTTCATTTCGCAAATCTTCAAATTTGTATTAAAAAATATTTTCTTGCTTCTGAATTTTGAGAAGAAATTCAGAGAATTTTGATAAGAAGACCAGGAGGCAGAGACAGGATTCAGGAGGGGGGGCAGTTGCCACCTCTTGACCCCCCCCCTGAATCCCGCCTCTGTCTCCTGGTCTCGTTCGCAAGCATCAGGGAACCCCACCCGCTGTGGGGTGTCGCTCGCCCAGCGAAAGCGAAATGCCGAAGTGCTTCGTCGCCCGCCCCTCCCCGTCGCGCCGCCGGCCGCACGCGCCGCCTGCGCGGATGGCGTATCTGCCGTTCCGCCCCATTCCCGCGCGACGCCGCGCCACGCCGGCGCACGGCCTGCCCCCGCGGACAAAGCTGTCGTCGCCCCCAGCCGCCGCCGCGGCGCGGGTTTCCTTATATGCGGCGGCGGTGAAAGCTCACCGCCGTTCGCGATCTGCATCAAATGTCAGGAAGTGTTCATGCGAGCGGTTTCGTCATGCCAAGAGAAAAAGGATTGCAAATTCTCTGAGAATTTGTACTATTGCAATTGTATTATCCATATAATTAATACAGTAAAATGGTGATCTGAGATATAGATAACCACTAGATGTATTCGTATGATCAGGGTGTTTATCGGTGTAAAAAAATTTTCTATTTCCGCAATTGTAATCAGTTTTGCATTTTCGTAATTCTTAAAAAGTTATTTACAAAAAAATAATTAAAACAATAACACAACGTCCTGCGCAAAATATGAGTTGGGGAACCTGCGGCATATCATTATTATAACGCCATGTCTCCGAGCGCATGGCCAAATATAAACAAATTGAACCATGAAAGTTGTGAATGTAAAAAAAGTTTACTGAGTTATAGACTGACAACAAAGTGTAATAAGGTATTCACAAAAAAATAACTGTTACAAAAAAAGAACTCAACGTTCTTCGCAAAATTTAAGTTGGCGAACCTGTAACTGCTGAAAGCGAATTTTGAAAGCGCCAATACATTTGGTGTTCGCGTGCGGTTCGGTGCGGTTGAACAGCGAATTTAGTTACAGAGAAGTGGCAGCGAATTTGGCTAACAGCGAAGGTTAGTATATTGTATCCGATTATATCGCACGCAGCGATAAGTTCTGTGCAATTTTTATATTAGTGTCTTATATTTGATATTTTGAATTGGTAGGTACAAAATTTTTTTACGAGCACATGGCTTAATTCTGCATCCATCTTCGTGCAGCAGAATAACATAGTTTCATGTGCGTGCAGTGCGGTTTACCAGTGGTTAAAGGTTAGTAATATCCAATTATATTGCAAGTCAATTGCATTCTGCCAACATACTCCAAGATGTGCAGTAGATTACATTGTTTGTATGGCTCACTTTTATCTTTTTTTACACTAAAGAGTGCCACAGTCGTTTGTATCTTGGCCCATAAGAATTTCGAAATTCCTGTTATTTGCATGTATTAAGATTTTAAGTATTAAATTTTAGTTCCAGTAACATTAAATCCTCAATGTTCATGAATGTCTTTTTATTTATTTTTTAGGACTAAAAGTTATTTTTGTAATGTTAGATAATCTCTTAAAATTTTTTTAAGATTCTATTTCTTTTAAAAGTTTCTTTTTCTCTTCAAATTCTTTCTAATATATTTGTATTTGTTATTCTTCAGACCTAAATTAACTGTTTTCACACTATTTTGCGGTTATTTATAATATAAGCGTGCATTTTTTCAACAATTTTATTTCCCATATTTTGTTTTGATAGGTTCAACCTTCATTCTGCCTACATCTTGGTGCAGCTAAATAGCGCAGAGGGACTTGAAATAAAGGTTAGTTTAGAGATATATGTTCTGATTATTAAATATATTCAAGAAAACATTCTGCAAATTAAATAGCACTATGTATTATGATTTTAGAATTACATTTTAGTTCCATTAACATTAAATCCTGAATGTTCATAGATTTTTTTTATTTAGGACAAATATGCCACGTAAAAGATCTCTTACACTGGAAAGAGAAGACAGAAGAAAACGGGAAAGGCGGGCTCTGTCAAATGACCATGCAAGTTCAAGCAGATGAAACGCATGGCATCCGTCGCAATAGAAGTGCAAGCAGAGACCTTCCACTTAGTTATGATGCTGCCAGAATATATAAATCTGACAGTGAAGTTCCATTGTTCAGTGTTGGTGGAATGGACTATAGATGTAGTCATTGTTCTGCAAAACTTTTCCGAGGAGAGCAGAATACTTCAATATGTTGCCATAAGGGGAAAATAAAATTACCCCCAATTGCCATGCCTCAGTTTCTTAGAGAGCTAATCGAAGCAAATGATTCGACAACAAGAAATTATCTTGAAAACATACGGCAGTATAATAATGCTCTGGCTTTTGCATCTGTTCAGTTAAATGCTGTTCATTTACGAGGGTCAGGTCCTTATTGTCTAAAAATTCATGACTGCGCATTCTCTTTTTAAATTACCAGTTCCTATTCATGAATCATCTGTGGCCAAAATCAGAGAAGATTCTGTGGAAGCAAAGGTTTTACAAAAAGCATCACTAATTATTTGGGATGAAATATTAATGGTTCCCAAAAATGCTCTAATTATCTGTAATAAAGTATTACAGAATATCATGAAATGTGATTCGTTGTTTGGTGGGAAAGTTATTCTGTTTGGAGGAGATTTTAGACAGACCCTTCCAGTTATTAGACGTACCCGTTTATCCATTGTTGAAAACTGTGTAAAAAATTGTTGGAATTGTTGGAAAAATTGTTGTAAAAAATTTTGGAAGTTCATTAAAAAAAAGAAAACTTACAGAAAATATTAGAGCAGCTGCTGATCAACAATTTAGTGAGTGGTTATTAAAATTAGGAAATGGAACATTGTCATCTCACCACTTACAAGATGAATTGGTGGAAATCCCTTCACAGTGTATATGCAATTAAGATGACTTAATAAGCAATGTATTTCTTACGCACAAAATTAATGAAACAAATATTGACGCTCTAACAAATGTTGCAATACTGTGCACAAAAAATTACTATTGTTCAGAAATGAATAAAAACATTGTTGAAAATTGGGTGGAAGGTCCTTCTAAAACATATTATAGTATTGACTGTGTTGAAAGTGAAGATCACTCCTCTGCCCAGTTATATCCTCTAGAATTCTTGAATAGTTTAACTCCATCAGGTCTCCCACCTCATATTCTTACACTGAAAATTAACACAATTGTGATGTTAATAAGAAATTTAAAGGTTAGAGAAGGTTTGGTAAATGGAACGCGCATGATTGTGAAGGCATTGCATGACCTCTGTATTTCTGCAGTAGTTATTGATTCAGGGAAGACTGTTTTAATACCCAGAATTCAGTTATGTCCTTCTGATTTAAGCCTTCCATTTATGTTCTGTAGAAAATAATTCCCGCTAAGAATTGCCTTCACTATGACTATTAACAAGTCACAAGGACAGACACTTGAGCGAGTTGGTATTTATTTACCTACGCCTGTTTTCTCACTTGGCCAGCTATATGTAGCATTTTCACGAGCAAGGTCGTTTAGAAATGTGTTCATTTCTGTTCTTGAAGGACCAATTCAAAGAAAATGGCAAGTTATTCACTCAAAATATTATATTCAGGGAAGTGACCTGAAATTTTATTTGTTTGTTAAATTTAATGATGTTAATTTTATAGTGTGTACATTTTATAGTGTATAAATTTTATTTTTGTGTATTAAATTTTATTTATTTTCTTCTCAAATTAGTAATTATTTACCTATGCCTGTTCCACATTTATTTAGCATTTTCACAAGCAAGGTTATTAATAAATGTGTTCATATCCATTCTTGAAGGGAAGGACCAATTCAATGAAAGTGGTAAGTTATATTCACTCGTGAGCAAGAAAGGCTTTATTTATTTATTGTGGCAATTTTTTCTTTGTTGGTTTTTATAGTTTATTTTTAGTGATGGATTTTTGAACATGGATTGTAATTTTCAATAATAAAGGTTATTGATATTTTGTCCTGTTATTGATCGTGTTGGTCAACATTGTCATGAATGTTATTGATATTTTGAATTTATTTATTCTTAAATTATTGTATTTGGGAAGAATTAATTATATCAAGTCCCATTATTCATACAGTTTGATTTGTTAGTGTCCTACTGAGAATCTGAGTTAAAGAAAATTAGTACATTCTGCTGTGATAAAAATCTTAAATTACAATGTTGAATTAGATGCAGTGGCTAAAACTTTTATACATAAAAAAATGAACTCCCAGTATATATAGAAGAAAATTTTAATTAAGGGAGTTTTAAAAATATTGAACTTCGTGCGAATTATTCGCACGGGCACTACTAGTTGTATTTAAAAGTGTGTTGTTATATTTAAAATTGTTATTTTATTTAAAATTTTGTTAATGTATTTAAAATTGTATTATTGTATTTAAAATTGTGATATTGTTCCTTAAATTGTGAAACTGTATATTACATTGCGTATTAAAATGTATAATTTAATTAATTTTTGTTTTATCTGTTTACAAAGCTTTGGTAACGATATACTATTGTGAGAAAACCAAAATTTCTATGAGACTGCCTCACTCAAAACGTACTTCAAATATCTTGAAAAATTAATAAATTTTATAGAAGTTTTACATTGTCGTTAAAAAAACTAATAAGCAATCAACGCGACTTACAAGCTCTTCAGCTAATAGTTCGCATCACTATCACCTGATAAAGTAATTTTTTTCTACTTTCTTCGGGTCACTCAGAGATCCAAACCACTCAGCCACTTCGTAATTCAATGGCTGAAACTGCAATTATGCAATAATTTTTTTGTTTTTGTTTTTGGCATTTATCAAGAAATGTTTTAAATTATTCTGAATGCATTAGTTTACTGTACAGGCCATTTACTGAGAGAGTCGTGTTATAGAAGTGAATAAATATTTCAGTCGGTAAAAATCAAAGGCTTTTTCGTAAAGGTTTTAGTCAGGTGTAATATGGCCAAGCGAAGTCCATATCTGGAATACAACTGAAAATATCCAGATATGGAGTTTCCTTACGATTCTTTTTTGTTACTAACATGAGTACAAATGTCACTTAAATGTCACATTTCATCATCGCATAACTGTAAATGACCGGCAAATGTGCAGAGATCGGCTCTGCAAGCAATGACATTGTCTTTGGAAAGCTAGATATAAAAATGTTCATTATATTTCATTATATTTGTGTAATCTCATTGTTTTATTCGAATATTTAAAATGTGTCTTGATAGATGTTTCAGCTTTTTCTGCTTCAAGTTACATGTTTCCTTTAATTTTCTAAATTTACCCTAACTTTCTTTTACTTAATTTAATTTTCTATAATTTAAATTTATATTACGAAGGATGATCGGAAGTAAAAACACAAAACATGTAAATTGTACTAGATTTTATTAAAAGAATACTAACATCTTTGCTTGAAAGGGAGCTCCATACAAGTTAAATCGTTTTTGTAATCGTTTTCAACCTAGACCTCCGATACATGCATTTGTTTCATTTCCTTATACCTCTTATAGATTCAAATGTGTTTTCGAAACCAAATTCATCGTCCATGATGCTATCCTCTTCTGAATGAAAATTGTGTTCACCATTACGTTTTTCTGAGAAGCAAAGAGATGGTAATTGCTTGGATGTTCGACCATATGCATGTCAAAATCCGTCAGGATGAACGTTGTGGAAACCACGGGAGCCCACCACTTTGCTCCTTAAAAACTTATCTTAGACGGCACAGATTTTACTCACAACCAGATGATAATAAAATGAAGAGAATTTGTGTACGTACTTTACGAACACCCCTCATATATTTTGATGAAAATGCTTTATAGAAGATTGCAGTACTTTTCTGCTCTTATTCCTCATCCTCGCAATTCATCAGCTCTTTGACAAGAAAGGCATACAGCGAGAGGTGTATTAGGGGCTGAAAACGCTCGGAAAATTGAACATAAACCTGCTGAATATCGTGATTTAATTTCATTTGTTTGTAATATGTTTGAAATAGTAGATCAACTTTTCTCTAATCATACCAAAGAAACTAACTTCACGTCCTTCTTCTCTAGAGTAGAAGCTAATGGACTTACTTCCTACCTTATCACCTAATAATTATGTTATCTTATATTTGGCTCTAATATTATATTAATAATGGAAGATAAATAAATGGAAGAAACATATTTGGATAAAACAATGCAAATCCGCTGATAGTTCTCGTTTGAAAATCAAACTTATCGTGCCAATCTATGACTCGGATACAAGCACAAAGTTAGCGAAAGCAATTTTGCGAATAAAATAAAAATTCGCAGAAGAATGCGGAATGTGGCGGTGATGTGCTTGGCGATGTCCCGCGAGACGAGATGACGGAGATAAGGCGCCAGAGTTCCCTTGCGCGACCAATCGGGTGGGCGCTTCCCCCACAGCACGAATCTCCAGCACCTGCCTCTGCCATCGGCTGTCACGACGGGGTCAGACAATTTCTCGCCTAGGCGCTGTCCAGAATTTTTGAGCCGGCCCAAACATCCTGTTCCTCGATTTCCTATTTCCCAAGAAATGGAATCTTCGTTTCTTTTCTCTTCTGAAAATTTACAGTTTAATCGTATTTTAAGATTAATAAAATGGAATTAAGTGAAAAAATTATGGAAATATATAATTAAAATTAAGTTTAGTGTGTTAGAACTATTTATTTTTGATTTATTTATTTGTTGTATTTTTTTGTTTCAACATCTATGCATGATGAACGTTATTTCGCAAGTTTATTGAATGATTCGCGTGCTCGTACATTATCTAATGGTTTATGCTCCATGACAATTTTAGTTAATTAAATGGTAGCACTAATGGCTTTAATAGTTGGAGCACTCAGTATCATACTCTCTCCTTGAAAATTACACAAGTAGTGGGGATAAATCGTGAATTAAATGTTCATATCTGAAAAGGAATATACTATGCTATTTCACAACGTATTTTACTGCATTTCTAGGTCAGGGATTCCTAACCTGTAGTCAGAGTTGCCTCGCGAAGGTGAAGTCAGTCTAGGCAAAATACTAAATCAAATAAGACATTGTAATGAAAAAACATTCTGCGGACCATTTTAAAATAATAGTTTAAGTCACCCTCAGTATGACAAAAATTGAAACACACTATGGCCATTATTACGTGCACCAAAGTGAAATTATTCAAATCAATATCTTCAAAGCATATTTGATTGTTTGCACTATTCAAATCGAACTGGCCGGCGCGAATTACAATACATCATTCCAATAGTGTTTTCGGTGAGGCAAGGATCCAGGAAATGGCTAAGGGCCCATACAGGAGCTTTAATATTTTTTTCTGTGGCAATTGAAACACATACAATGCTTCTATATTACACTAATATTATATTTTTAAAATATTTTGCCTTTCGTTTAGAATAAAATGAAAGATATACGTATTAAAGCATTTGTAAATTCTAGGAACGAGGGACACACGTCTATGCAACTCCTTTGAACACTGTCGTGGAGAACACGGAATTCGTGTCAAGCGGTGAGAAATCTCGATTGTCTCCCATCACAGATTGTTCCCACTCGTTTTCCTGGAGCCCGACCCGGCGCGGCGCGCAGTCTATAGGGTGGGCGGGGCGGGGAGGAGCGGGGCGGAGCGGAGCGGGGCGGGGCGGGGCGGGGCGGGGCGGGGTGGGGAGGAGCGGAGCGGAGCCTGGAGTGCGGAGCCTGGAGTGCGAAGCCTGGAGTGCGAACAGGTGGCCCGCTCCTTGCACGGCGATACTCATCTCACCGCGCTGCGCCCGGCTCCGCGACGAATCGCACTGGCCCCGCCCCCTCCCCGCCACGGCGCGCCACACCGGGCCACACCTCGCCTCGCCGCCGCGCCGCGCCGCGCCGCGCCGCGCCGCGCGCTGCACAAAAAATATATCAATAAAGCCGCTTTAATCTCCGATCCGTAATGCAATTATGAGGGGGCTTTGACTGATCAATAGGAGATAAATGGAGCTAAGGATCGTAATATTGCGGCGGTTTAAGAAGCTGGTTCCGCAGAACGTGGAGCGGAGCGGAGTGCGGGGAAGGGGGACAGGGGGAGGGGGAGCGGTGCGAGGCAAACGTGGACTGAGTAGAAGAGTAAAGGGCGGTGGGATGTACACATTTCAAACAGTCGAGGATTCATTGATTGATTATTTCGTGTTTCCGGGCGTAATAACTGCTATAATTCGTCCCGTAAGTGTAGTGCGTGTTTTATCATGAGAGATAACAATGCTTTTCCTATGCGGAGTATATCTGTCGCCGACCTGCGATTATTTGTGGTAGTGTAGTGAATGTGTGTGTGTGTGTGTGTGTGTGTGTGTAAGAAAGGATTGAGGATTCGGAAGGAAAGATCGCGCGAGGTCCATGGCCTGAATGTTAAAGTACTGCTCCAGCATTCGCCTGGGATTGATCGGAAAAATATCGGAAAATACTATTCAGAGCAGCCGGCCGCAAGAATTCTCCGGTCAGTTGTTGTATTTGATCTAGGTAGTGTCGAAAATCCTGCCCCTGTCGGGACTTCAACCCTTCGATTTTCTGATGAGAGACACTGCAGTGACATCAGTTGATGCTCTGAGGCACCGCAGCTGATGTGGGAGGAAGAATAACATGGAATATGAGGTTTCAGAGAATTGAGGTCCAGCAGGACAAACGTTGGTACGAGAAGTCGGGCAGAAGGATGGGAAGGAATAGTAGCACAGAGTACGGGCCGTACTCTTGTCTGATGACAGTTTAGAGTAGTTAACGTATGATCAGAGTCTCGCGCAAAGAATGTTAGTTGAAAATGGTTGAAAACGATACAACCTAAAAGAAAGCTATTATAGTTCAACCAATACAATAGAATTTTCTCTACAAAGTTAAAATTTTTATAAAATTCTTTTGCAATTTTTTTATCTAAATAAATGTTAAAATAAATTTTTTTAAAAAATGTCTGCCAAAAAATTCTATAGGACTTTCCAAAATTTTCACTATACGATAGAACCTCAGGGGAAAGATACTACCACGCACTGCATAATAGTCGATAACGGAAGAATATAAATGAAGGAGGTGGGAGAAAGGAAGAAGAGGAGGGAGAAAGAAGAAAAGCAAAGAGAGAAAGGGAGTGAGGGAAAGGGACGGGAGGGAGAAATGGGAGGAGGGGGAGGAGTAGTGATGACGGAGAGAACGGGAGGAGAGGAAGAGAAGGAGAGGCAAACGTGAGGGAGAGAAGAGGGGAGAGGGAGAGGGAGTGGGGATGGAAAAGGAGAAGGGAAAGTAATGGGAAGGGAAAGTAAGGAGAGGAAGAGAAGGGAGGAGAGGGAGAGGGGATGGAAAGGGAGATGGGGAAGTAAGAGAAAGGGAGAAAGGGGAAGTAAAGGGGAGGAGATGGAAAGGGAGAAAAAAGGGGGAGGAGAGTGACGTGCGCCGAGTTGAGCGAGCGAGTCGTGGCGGGGATCGCTAAGGGCGAGTGTGAACTTGGGCCGGCTGGGGCCGAGAAATGGGCTGGGCGCCCATGTTGGAAGTCGACGTGGCCGCTCCGGTTGCGGGATATCGGCGGACGATCTCCGCCGTGCAGAGGCGAAGGCGAGGGAACAGGATCGAGATATCGGTGTCGGGTATCGACGCGGAACGGAGCCGCCGCCGGTCGCCCGTCGTCTGTCAGCGCCGCTGCCCTCTCGACATCAGGAAGCTCCGCCAGCTGGTAGGAGCAGAGAGAGGGGGCTAATTGAAATGGAACTACTGAGGCGATGACAGCTGTGCCACGCCAGAGGTCAGAAGATGGGATGTTCAGACATGTTACGAAGACGAAGCAGTTTTAGCTCTCCGTGTTTCCGCGCCTCGAGACGCCTAGTTTTAATCATTCATTTTCATCGCCTCTCGGTCCTTCAGCAAAACTGATTGTAAATAAGGAGCTGATTGATTTCGTTCGTGACAGTTTTACCCCCCGCACTGTTATCACAGACGCTCGTCATTCTGAACTCGCCAAACGGAACAGGTAAAAACTACCGTGTGTCCCGAACGCATTTTAAATACTCAGAGTTACTTGACTGCTACACTCGCTCTTGTAAGAATGAGGATCTTAGGACACATTCTGAGGGTGAAACTCACGACTGAATCCAGTCCGCTTCTGATTTTTTCATGATGCTCGCTTCTGGTTGACCGAATTCTGTCCGACTGAGAGTGTAAGTGTACCGTTGCACAGATAAAGGAGAATGATTGTTATACCGACAAAGGAGAATGCCCCCCTTGAGACGCATTAGCCGGTACGTGTAAAACTAGGTGATTGTCTGTATCTTGGGCTTATGGTGAAACACAAGTCGCGGAAAACTAGAAACATATAACAGTCACGTGAGTCGACAAAATATGGAATTCTTCGCACTTCTGAAGCATGAGTGGCGAATATTTTGTGTATGCCTGCCTCGGAAACTTATGACCTGCCAAAGCGAAGTGAAAATGGAATAAACATTGACGCAGTAGAATGTCTCTTGCTGTAATGAATCTTTTAACTGTATTCCCCTCAAACGAGCATTTTTTAATGCTTACTACATTAGCATTCATTTTATTCTTTGGTGTAATCAATTACTTTGCGTAACTTAACTTCTTAAAGACTTACTTTCTTTTTTTGCTTCTGAGAAATACTTTCCTTTTTTGCTTCTGAAAAATACTTTCCTCTTTTGCTTCTGAAATATTCCCTAAAATTACTATCTCTTTTCTTACTGTATACTTTGAGTATTACAACAATTTTGCCATTTTCTTGAACTGGGAGGTAAGAGACTGCAGGCTGCGCATAAAAATCTAAATTTTTGTGAATTCATTTACAATAAAGAAGCAATATAATTACCTATTTTTCTGTTTTTTGCGTTTGGATCTTCAAAAATATTTAAAACTATTCCTTTCATATTTTTTCAATCTTAGTTACAGCTGCTCTAACGTAATATTCATTGAATTAATGACATGTAAAAAATGATCAAGTCACGTGTTAATATATGCAAAAAAACATGCAACATTTATACGATACATAAGGTACATGATTTTCTTTAATAAAATTTGCACACGTTAAAACTCTGCTGTAATATCCGGAAAACATGGAGCGAATTCATATTGCCCCATTATTCACCTGCCTAGCCATCTTGCTGCTCGAGTTTAACTTCCATATATATTCTTTAGGCATAAGCAATTTGCATGGTGATAGATTATAAAACCTTTCCTTCTTGTACTTTACTGCGTGAAACACGTAAATTTTACTTTTTAAAGCTTGCTACACCAACTATCAACTTTCGTAAACCAGTATTTTGAATGAAACTACTGACGAGAATTCGTAATAGAGAACGGCACGCTTCGACGTGCAAAAACCAAATTAACAATATCACTGCTTCCTCACATTCAATAAAATATTGACTCGACAGCGCAGACATTATTGAAAACTTTTGCGAACATTTAAGGTATTTATTTTAACTTAGGGAAATTATTTTTGACCACGCTGCGGCAGTAAAATACTTTATAACGTGAGATTATTTTTTCTATAAACATTAAAACAAATTATGTTTTAATAAAAACGGTTGAGCCAGGGAAGGGCTTAGAACCGTTAAGTGTTGCAGACTAAAATGTTGGTGAATTTTGAAGAAAGCGAAATCGCCACATAATTCATAAACGATGTGTAACTTTAACTGACATGATATGAAAGCTAACTTACGAGCCAAGTAAATTTAATGTGTAACTGTGTTAGAAATGGTAGAATAGAAAAATGAGAAAGTCACTGCAACGGTGGGTTCTTTACAATTATACGGAATAATCGAGATTTGTCCTGCACTTCCTCCCTGTGAAGTAGATTTCTCCAAGTGTCTGCAAAATAACATTCTAATAATTAAAAGGATTTGCGGGAAGTGTTCCCGGATATACCAGGTGCTCATGCGGACCTTACCTACCTCTCATTCGAGTTCCTAGGGGCCCTCGAAATCTACATTGCAAATTCAGTTATCTCCAAAGACTCTCGGGTTGTCATTGTAATCACCTTTCAATATCACTAGTAATAAAATAAATATGCCTTTCACTAACACGATATTTTTGCCAGAAGATGAATTCATTTTCAACAGATGTTAACTGTATCGTAATTAAATATTTATTTTCTAGTTTTTTTCCCGAAAGTATAGTTGTAAGTAGTAAAGAAGGTTCGCCTAAAGGAAGAATTGATCCGTGGAGTGTTGACTAGACAAACAAAAGAATTGCTCAAACGCAATCAACATAAGAACAAAATACGGGAGTATATAGAGGTATGGCTCGTCTGAGGAGCCATGTGAAGGAAACAAGAATCCAAAGTGGAAATTCAACGGACAGCGTTCGCAAGCACAAAATACAAAGGACAAACTCTTAGACAGGAATAGTTTCAACGAGAGCAACGTGCGTGGCTGGATCCTTTAAGGAATAAATATATTCTGTAGGTCAAATGGGTAGCGAACAGAGGCGGAAAGAATGCACAATCGCTGTTTACACTGGGTGAACTCAGAGAGTTCCTACAATGAGTTTTTCATATTGATGAGCTGCGATCCTGAAGATATTAGCTAACACTAAGTGCAGGTTAGAATGACAGTAGAACTACGCAAACTGGACCAACATGAGAACATGCATAGGAGTCGAAATTCAACATTCAACTTATTCAACGCATCGGGCCGAAGTCTGAAAGTTCAAAGAGATTTTGTCTCAAAGAGGTTTTCGCAGTGAAGGGTCGCGTAAGAAGAACCGTGCAAGTGCGATTTACATGGAGACGGAATCTGAGCCTGTAGAGGAGTCTGAATTCAATCTGAGAATTGAAGAATCTCAACCTTAAATAAACAAATACATACGAAATACGGGAGAGACGCTGAACCACAGTCTGAATCGGTCCAAAGTCAGAAAATACAGAGAGAGCGTTTCACTTTACAGAAGTTGGCACCGCCTTACATACACATTGGCTTGACCAGTCCACAACGATTAACATATCCCGTTACTTAATGCCATTAGAAGTAATTGCAAGAGTGCCTTCCATGATGAATCAATGCAATTTCTCAATGTCCTTTAACATGGACCTTTAGACCACTATGTTAACGATTATACGTTCCTGGTCTTTTACTTATTTTTATACCAAGATGTATAACTAACCTCGCAATTTTACAGGTAACACGTCCGTATCTCTGTTTATATTTTATAACTATTAATATTTGTGTAATACATCATGTAATAGATTATTGTAACTGATTGGTTGATAATTTGACCTTTCAGACGCTGAAGAGAGACCTCACAATGTAGGTCAAAACGTCTGCAAATATATATTTTAATTTGACTGGAATCATCGTTTCATTGTAAAATACAAAGAGACATGACCTCAATGAACGGACCTACGATGACCCGCGATCCACAGTATTGAAGAGACGCGGCCTGGAAAGAACAATAGACGTGAAGTGTTGGCTAGAATGTCAGGGGAACCGCATAAGTACTGTGTACATCAGGACGGAATCTCATCGTGCGAGGGGGGGGGGTCGGAATTTAACAAGATGTGCGTTTTGTAGATATGCAACCTTTAAGAAACCAACAGATACAAAATACAAATCACAGATACTAAATCGAAACATGATGCCATAACGAAATCTGCATTGCGACGAAGTCTGCAAGTTCAGAGAGGTCAGAACTCCATGAGGTCTTCGTACTGAAGGGACCCGCGATTCACTGTATTGAAGTGACTCCATCCGGAAGGAACAACAGCTGCAGAAACCAGGCCAGAATGACAGAAGAACCGTGCAAACCTTGTCTAGATCAGGACGGAAGCTGAGTTTACGGAAGAGTTTGAATTTAACAAGGTCTGCAAATCGAAGAAAGTACAGTAATAGCTAATTATCACGAATTCCAAAGGTCCGAAATAATCGGAGTTCGAGTTCTAAAAATTCTTGTTATCCAAGTATTATATATGTTTGTCTTTCTCTTATCCCTCTCCAAGACCAAGGTTTCGTTCGTGTTACGGTAAAATTCGTGTTAAGCGAGTTCGTGCTAAAGAGGGTTTACTATAGTAAAAAGCAAACAGATAGATGCAGACTAGAAGCGGAAACGATGTCTGCATCGTCTCGAAGGTTGAGAATACAGAGAGATCTGCCCTAAATGAGGTCTTCTTACTGAAGATCTGCAATCCGGAAGGGATCTGCGATTGGCGCGCGGGGGAACGGCTGGGCGCGCGGCGGGCGCCGTTTCGTGGCGTCGCGTCGGGTGCTGAATCAATGGCGGCGGCGGTGGCGGGGTGGGGCGGCGGGCGGGAAAAAGCGGAGGCGGGACAAAGCGGCACCGCGGCGCAATTACTCGCGCACAATGCGACACGGGAAGGCACTCGGCGCGCGCCCTGCCGCCGCCATTGTGGCGCTGAGCGACAAGCGCTGTCCGCCCCCGTCTCGCCGCCGCCATCGCCCCCGCGCCGCCCCTGCGCCGCCCTCCGCGCCGCCCACCGAGCGAGCACCTGGGCGCCGGGGGCTGGCCCCCGCTGACGTAAACAAACGGCCGTCCCGGACTCTTTGCAGTCCGAGGTGGCGCTGGCTCGGCTTCGCTCCGGGAGTTCCGCAGGGTCCAAGAGTGCTCGCGGATTTTATGCCGGGAGGAATTGATCTGTTTCGGAATATTCTCAAAATATTAATGGAGTTCGCTTGTCTGAGCTTTAGTCAATGCAGTTATTATGGATGAAATGCGTTTGCGTTTATCCAGTTTGATTTTCGTGTGGTCTAATATTCAAATGCCTTCATTTTCTCTTGAAAACTTAAAATTATAAAATCAGGGATGAAGTTATTTAGGGTGAAAATATTGCATTTCGTGCATTCCTGTTCTTCACAGGAAATACTTTGGAAATACTTTGTTCTTACGTAAGCAATGTTATTTGAAGTAATTGTTTTTCTCGTTGAGTTTGAGTTTATTGGAGGTTGAAAATCTCTGACTTATCTTTTTGCCTATATAACGTAACGCTTCTCACGTCTTGTACTCTTGCGGAACGTAAGTCATTCATTATCTAATCGATAGACAGTTTTCTTTTCACCAACGACTTAACGTGAAATATTTCGCAGATGAATACTACTTACTGAAAATTTTTGACGTATCTTGCTTCTGCATGAAGTGTTTTTATTGTTGTCTTGCGGATTAGTAGGGTTTAAATTCATGGGAATTAGGATGCAGTTGTTCAGCTGTCGGGTTGACACCGTGTTATACGCTAACTCAACAATATTTCGACCATTTTTGTCTCTCTTACCTCGAAAATCTTCATGGTCGTTGGGTCAAAGGCGCAGAAATAATAAAACTTCTCGTATAAGTGAATCAGTTTCTTAAAAGGGCTTAGAAATTAGACGCTCCATACTGCGGATTTGTTTAGGTAGCGTACCATGTGTAGCAAGTTTTCGGTACAACGGATCAGAATGTTAACCACTTTCAATCGCACCATGGACACGACTACTCGTCCGTTGTGAATATATAGCAGGACTGACATATAGTAGGAGCACCCTCAAAATATTCTAATATTTAAAATTAACAATTAATTGGACTTATAGAAATTAAAAAAGTAATTAAAGTTTAAAAAATTATTCTTAAATTTTAATATCTCAAATATATTATCACTTTATTGAAAGAATGTGTTCAAAACTATTTTAAAAAAACTTCCTTGCCCGTCCCCCGTAAGACAATGCTTCCCGGAGCTTAAACACCAGATGCACCCAGTCATCCTTTCCAAAGAACGGCGTCTAGTAAAAAGCGGCGTCGGTGATCGCCTGGGCGCAAGTCCACAGCGCGTCCCGTTGCGGCGGGGCGCGCGCCGTGGCGCGAAGCGGAGACGCGACCGGCGCGAACCGAGGCGCGCGGCGGGTGCTGCACGGCGCGAGGCGAGGCGAGGCGTGGACGGACGCCGCGGAGCGGGTCGGCTTCAAGTTGGTGGAGAGGAGCAGGGGGCGGGTGAGACTGGAGAGCGCGGAGCGGGAAAGGGCGGGGCGGGATTGAATGGCGTGGTTACTGGTGCGGGGTTTAGTAAGATGGAGTAGCTTGAAAGGCAGTAGATGGGATAGGAATGGCTGAGGTAGGAATGGTTTGGGTGGGATGGTTGGGACTACGATATTTGAATGTGGTTGGTTAGGGCGACAATGGGTCGGGTGAGCAGGGGTGGTTGTCAGTGAGGGGCGACTTGGGAGGAGTAGATGGCATAGGAATGTCTGAAGCAGAAATGGTTTGTATGGGATGGTTGGGACAAGGACATTTGGATAAGGTTGGTTAGGACGGCCATGGTTGGGGTGAGCCATGGTTAAGGTGTGGGTGGTTGTGAGTGAGGGGCGACTTGAATGGGACTAGATGGAATAGGAATGGCTGACGCAGAAATGGTTTGTGTGGGATTGTTGAGACAAGACTACTTGGATGTAGTTGGTTGTGGCAACGTGGTTGGGGTAAGCAGGGTTAAGGCGGAGGTGGTTATGGCGGGGGTGATTCTGGGTTGGGGCAGGGGTAGTTGCGGCGGGAGTGGTTAGGTGGGGGAGGTTGCGGCGGGGGAGGTTGCGGCGGGGGTGGTTGCGACAGCTAGAGTATTGGTTATATCAAGTGGTGCTGGACAGGATGGGGTAGGATGTGGATGGCTGCGACTGAGGCCGGTCGCCGCGCGGATGCAGGGGGTGGAGCAGGGCGGGGAGGGGAGGGAAATGGAGGGGCGACCCGAAACCCGACTGCGATTGCCGGGGAGCGCGGGGCGGAGGCGGGCCGTGGTACGTGCCACACTTCTTTGTTGAGACAGCTCCGCCGCTGCCGCCAGCGAGCCCGGGGTCGGTTTTTTCGCGCGCCGAGAGCGATGGCCCGCCGGCATCGAAGGCGGGGGCGGGGGCGGTCGCGGCCGGGTCTCCGTTCCCACGCCAACGCCAGCGCGGCCGAGGGCTCAAATATTTACCCAGCTCGTGCTCGCTGCACAGTGGCCGCCAGGCGGTTGTAGTGGGGCTCAAACCAGAGTCCGCTGATTTCATTTTTAATTTATCGTAGCAAAGGTATTATGTGATGTTGACCAAGCCTACTAGTCCAAAAGGAAGTCTGATTGACAACAAATGTTTTTAAAGACGAAGTGAAACTAATTTACTTTTCAAAAAGTTAAAGTTATAAAAATTTTAGTTTTCTGTTTCATATAGATTTCATGGCCTTAAGTGGTATATTATTCATTATTTAACTCTAATATGAACAAATGTATAATTTTTCTGCTCAACATTGCGTTATCAGCTGCGTATTCATAACTGTGAAACTCATGTTTTCATGTTGAAGTATGTCATGTGTCAGTTTTTCATGTTGAAGTATCATGAAATGTTTTCGGTTTATAGGCAGTTCATGAAAATACCTGACAAAATAGTGAATGGTGGTGGGGTTGGCCAGTGGGTGATGGCCAGAGGGCGATGGGTGATTGACAGTGGGGATGGACGGTGGACGGTGGACGGTGAGCGATGGTCAGTGAGCAGTAAACGGTGGGCGGTGGGTGGTGCTCGATGAGCGATGGGCAGTTGGGGTGGACGATGGGCAGTTGGGGTGGACGATGGGCAGTTGGGGTGGACGATGGGCAGTTGGGGTGGACGATGGGCAGTTGGGGTGGACGATGGGCAGTTGGGGTGGACGATGGGCAGTTGGGGTGGACGATGGGCAGTGGCGGTGGACGGTGGGCCATGGGCGGTTGGTGTGGACAGAGGGGATGGACGGTGGGAGATGGTCGATGAGCAGTGGGAGTGAACGTTAGTCGATAGGCAGCGGGGGCTGGATGATGTGCAGCGGGGGACAGTAGGGGTGGACGGTGGGCACTGGGCGATGGGCAGCGCGGGTGGGCGGTGCCCGGCGGGCGCGCGCCCGGAGGCTGCGCGGCGCCGCTGGAGCGTGCGGGCGTCACGTCCGTGGACAAACGAGCGGCGGAGCGATCGCTCCGAGGCGGGAAAAAGAGGCGCAGTACGGCACGGGCCGCTTCCAGCGCAGCGGTGACGCGGGCGAATTGCCTCGAGGGCTTCGGCCCGCGCCGTTTGAGCTCCTGGGAACGAATCCTTTGTAGAGGGCGGCCGCTGCGTGGGACGCGTGCTGGACGGACTGAACGCTCGGACGCTGTTCCGACTCATCGCCTCTGACAGGGGGAGGGGCCCCTATCACGTGGCCGTGCGAACGGACAAGCTACAAACTACTGATTCACAAGCAAAGGAGCACGCAGTACGACTTATCTGTGGGCTTCTAAATAGGATTTGAATAATGCGCAAGTGTACTCTAAATTGCATTTGAGGATCAAATATGAAGGTAGGAATCACTTCAAATTCGTGACCTATTTTACCTTTCTCTCTTTCCGTGTTACTACGTGGGATTACGATAGCCCTCGGTGGCTCGTTGGTTAGCGTGCCCGCTTTCCACGGCGCAACTCCGGATTTGATTTCCGATCGGGGTAAAAATTAACTGGGCGCTTTCCTTGCAATGTTCCAGTAACCGATGGTGTGTGACGATGAGTAAGCTTACTTCTCAGGTTGAAAGATCAGAGATGAGGCGTAGGAATCGCTATGCGCTAACCACACGTACGCCTTAACCCCTTGACCGCAACGCCGAGACACCGCAGCCTTGCCTCATAATGAACTCTTGTGCCAAAGTACTTACATACATACGTGGGTTTACAATTTAATTCCTTTAGAATCGCATCCAAACTCAATTTTGAAATTTAACTGAAACTTTCAGACGTTTTTCAGTCAATACTGTCATGTATTAACAGTGAAAAGCGGACTTCATTACCAGGAGATTTGCTTTATTTCGAGTAAGTGATTACTAGCTGAACCCGTGCGATTACATCGCACTGAAGGGAAACCTGTAGGAAGTTACAACAGAACATATGAAATGTTGAAACCCCAAAAATTTAGTTTCATTTCATTTGTTGTATATACACAATAAATAAAGAAATGATATAAGTTTTTAAACAATTGAATACTAATTACTGTGAACCGAGTTAAATGTTTTTAAAAAATGGCGATTTGCCATAATTTTCATCGTAATTAGGCGATGTGAATATGGTGTTGTCAATAAGTGGCTAATAACATAACTGGCAATGAAGAAATCAATAGCAAATCAATCAAACTATGCTCTAGTAGCATTAGAGCAAGAAATCTTGTTTAACTTAAAAATTGTATGCATCACTTATGAGTGTTCAAATGGAACACTTCCAAACAAATATTTATTTTTCCCCCACATTCGGTTGCCATTCAAAAGTAAAGTTTGATTCAATGTAAAAGCACTTATTTTTTTATCAATACACTCTACGTAGTTTGTGATTATGTTAAAAAAAAGTCTTTTGTCTATTTTGTTTTTATTAATTTGTGATGGTAAAAATAATACTTTGGACAAAATTAAAGTTTTTTGAGAAAGCATTGTTTACTTACTCAAGAGAGGATAAGTCACCAATTAATATCAATCAATTGCTAGTTCTGGCAGAGAGATTACATGAAAACAAAAGGAGGGGTGTTCAAAAGTTACTTGATAAACAATTTAGGAGAAAATTGTCAGAATTGGGAGCTTATAAGTGTATTATTTCCTGCTCTATCAACTGCACATGATAATGAACAAACATGAACAAAACATACTATTTCCATTTTTCTTATAAAATATTACTGATACATTTTTTTACCATTTCCTGAAAACTTTTCTTTGATGGAAATAGCTCCAATTGGACACGCACACCTCACACAATCATTGATTTCTTTTTTTAATTGTTTATACACAATATTTTTTAGTTGTTGTATATACACAATAAATAAAGAAATGATATAGGTTTTTAAACAACTGAATACTAATTACTGTGAACCGAGATTAATGTTTTAAAAAAATGGCGATATGCCATAATTTTCATCATAATTAGGCGATGTGAATATCGTGTTGTCAATAAGTGGCTAATAACATAACTGGCAATGAAGAAATCAATAGCAAATCAATCAAAAACTATGCTCTAATGAACAAACATGAACAAAACCGACTACTTCCATTTTTCTTATAAAATATTACCGATACATTTTTTTACCATTTCCTGAAAACTTTTCTTTGATGGAAATAGCTCCAATTGGACACGCACACCTCAAACAATCATTGATTTCTTTTTTTAAGGTATATATCATTGACAGTAACATGACATTTGAATATTGCTTAACTCAAGGAAACAAAGTACGTTTGGTTCTGTATTAGGTAACACACAGGAGGAGTTAAGTATATGAAGTATATGAGGGAGAAAGTAAATGAGACGCTTCATACAATATTTCCTTGTGTATAATTAAAGAATGTACAATTTCAATTTATAAAAGAAATAAATGAATGAACTAAAGTAAACAATACATTTGTTATATCCATTCAAAGTTGTGATGTAGTTTAATACATAAGCTATGACGCTTATAGCCTTCTTGTTCGGTTTGCTGAACATATTGTTCTTTTTCAACACAGTGCTGTCTGGAGAACTGTATTTTCCATATGTTATAATTTCTTGATGAAATCCTTTAGCAAAAACTATCCAAGACTAATAAAAAACAGCGAGATTTTCAAATTCTGCAAAAATAGAATAACAAATCATGGTTAACATACACTTAGTTTTTTATGAAAATTTAATTACATTTTCAATATTTACCAATATCTCCAGATGCATGAACTTTGTACAAAGGAAAAGTTTCCCCACCACCCAAGGGGTAAATTCCATGGTGCGTTAGGTTTTTTTTTTAAAAATTGAAAACCTTCAATCAGAGTCCTATTATAAACCACTGAGAGAAAGTAATGCAAGATTTCATTGTAGAAGCACCACGACCTGGACTATATTTCCTGAAATGAACATTGTTTAATATCCAAAACATTTTACCAATTCACTTTGTGCTAACGTCAGTAGTCAGCAGCATCAGTGCAAAATCATTTCCTTGACAGAAGAGGCAAATTGAAGCACACTCAGATACATACAAAGATTCAAGAATGCATACACAGGTTATCCATTGCAAGAGATTGGTTCTTTCTAGTTAGGATCCAAAGATTATGCATTTTTTTTGTCACGCGAAAAACTGAAGGCTAGTATTTGGAAATTATTAATCAGCTAATTTCCAAAATTTGTTTCTTGGTATTACTTTACAAATAAAGTAAGAATCACTACAACAATTGAATTGAAGAATCACTACAACAATTGTTTCCCTTTCAGATCACATAAATTCAGGTTACACAAATTTTATTACACATACCCATCCTTCATTCACATACAGTACTTATTATCTGTCACCATAAAGTCCATGTATATTTCTGCCACCAAGTTATTGATCCTAAAATAGCTATCAATCTAATATTTCACTATAAACAATATTCAATGTAAAAGCTTTAGAACTGTTTTTACATTTTCCTTGATTTGTGCCATCTTCAATTTGTAACCTAACATCAGCAAACGAACTTACTCTAGAGAATGCCACATAAAGTTGCCCATGTGTAAACACAGGAGAGGGAAGATAGATGCCAATTTTTTTGAAAGTCTGCCCCTGCGACTTATTAATTGTCATGGCAAACGACAACCTTACTGGAAATTGCCGTCTTTTTAAATTGAAGGGCATGGTGTGGTCTGATGGAGTCAGATCAATTCTAGGTATCAACACCAAAGTAGACTGTGCCTCTCCTGTCAGAACTTTTACTTCAATGGAATTGTTGTGCATTTTGTGCACAACCATTCTAGTGCCATTCACCAATCCCTTCTAGGCATTAAGATTTCTAACCAACATCACTACTGCTCCTTTTTAAGAGTCATTTTGTGAGGAGGTAAGCCAGATGGATTCAATGAATTAAGAAATTCTATCTTTTCAATTCTAAATTCAGTATCTAAAATAAATAATCCAGCATACGATGGAAGCTCACCAGTAGCAGGATGCAAACTTCCAAGAGAATGATAAATCTGCCCGTGGATTTTAAAGCAATAAGGACCTCTACTATTGGAAAATTGTAATAAATTTGTCTGAATTGATGCAAATGCTAAAGCATTATTATAACTTCTAATATGCAACAGATAATTTTTAGATTTTTCATCACCTCGTGTTATCAAATTTTTTAATAGATCAGGCACTTCAATGGGTGATAGAACTTCCTCACTCACTTTCCCTTTATGACAACAACTACTGAATCCCCCACCTGTTTTCTCAGCTGCAAAATGTAAAGCCCCACAAAACTCACACTGTTCATTCATTTCTCCCAAAGAAAATTCATCTACATTACAGTCACTATGATTTGTTCTACCCAACCAATATGTTGCTCCACACAATCTGTTAACAAACCTGCGTGCAGTTTTTTGGGTTCTACACATGTGTAGCTGCCGCTGCCTTTCCACCTGTGTTTCCTTCTGTCGCAGCTCCCTCTGTCTTTGCCTTTGTTTATCAAGTCTGGTCCTGCGTTGTTGTTCGGTCTCAAGACATTGGCGTCTGGCAGGATTTTGATAATGGCATTCAGAACTTTCTGCTATCTCTTCAGGAGTTCTTTCCGACATAATTGGCTTCCTCTTTCTACGCTCCGAAGCCATCATCATTTTTCTACCTCGAGGCATACTGACTGTAGAAGAGAACAAAATTTTCACTTTCCAAACACACACACATTTATTAATAATGTTATTGTAAATGATATTCCATTTAATTTATGTACATAGTGTAGTGCAATTAACAGCATTCATACACAATATATAATTATATTATTACCACTCACACTATATGAATTATTAAACTATGTATCTACTAACCTTTTCTTCTTTTCTATAATACCCCAATGTCGCTGCAATTTACTCCACAACCATTTATGGCCATACTGCAGAAGGTAACAAATTTTTCACTTTACCAAACAACACATTTTAATAATGTAGGGCAATTAAGTGAATAGTTATTTCATTCAAAGGCTACATTTAAATAAGTTGATGGAATCAGATCACTAATCTCTTCAATTTCAAGATTTTTATTCAATGTAGAAGATCACGTTCACATGCTTATACAACCTGGACTAAAACAGAAAAAAACAAAATCGCTGTGAACTTGAACATTCTGAATACACATAATATATGTGAAAAAATAATACTGTATTTCTCTAACCTTCATTCAAAGGCTACATATATAAATAAGTTGATGGAATAAGTTGATAAAATAATTATTGTATGTATGCAAAAATTAAGATTTACTAACCTCTTCTATTTCAAGATTTCTATTCAATGTAGAAAATCACATTAACGTGCACTGGTTCTGGCAAGTACTGGTTCTGGCACAGCTGAACGCTGTGTGCTCCCGCCACCGTTCGACAGTGTAATTTTCTTCCGAAAGATCGCGCGGCAATCAGTAACTGCTGATCCCGAAATTTACGTTTTTTTTAAATATTTACGTATTTTTAACGCACTTTTTCAATACGAATGTCCCATGTGCAGGTGAAAAGAAACACGATTTTTCAATCCATTGCTTTTTTATACAGATCGGTTTCGTATGTCGCCCAATTTATTGAAAAGACCAAACAGCCCTTTGAGAAATAATATATAAGATTGATTTCGAGAGCGTCAACTACTGAGGGCTGTGTAGTTCAGAAAGTGTCATGCATGTTAAAGCCCTGGAGACGATGGACATGCTTTCCTGTTGGAATTTGAGATCCGGTACCGAACTACACCTCGGCTTGCGGGGTTTACCCTAACAGGTCTCTGCCCAAGCTCTCCCCACATGTGTTACAATGTAGTGCACGTAAGTGTAAGTGTGAGTGTTTCAGGAGAGAACAGAGGTTGAACATGTGTAAGCCAAGATCGTGCGCAATCCGTGGGCCGTTTTCTCACTGGTATTGGTCGGAGAAATCACCAAAAATTATCAATCAGAACAGCCTGTCTCTACAATTTTCGTAAAGGCAATAATTTCATTCAAACCATCTATGAAGGTAATGTCAAAAATCCCCCAACTTCAGAACTCGAACTACTGGACTGCTGATGCAGTAAATACAGTAAATTACTGCTGATGCAGTGAATGTTACCACTGGACCTTCGTTGTCAGTTGGTCGCGAAGCTCCAAGAACGAGTCTCGTCGGTGATAATTGACGTGCCAGGATTACCGAAGTCACTAATTCCTCATCCATAGAGGTCAACAATTCTGCAGAGCCAATGACGTTGCCACAGAGCTACCGCAAGCGATTTGCATTATAAGTTGAACATCAGCGAGTTTTTGATGCTCACCAGAGTCAAATTCACACGATTCAGAGATTTCTTTACTCATTCCATTCCCATTCACCTCCCCCATTAGGTCAAGGACGCTGTGGAGAAACAAGTCCCTGCATGCCAACTAAAACCACCGATCGGAAAGAGACCAAACTTAGAAATGAATAGAGAAAGATTGATCAATAATAAATAAAATTAATTAATTAAAGAAAGAAAGAAAAAGAGAAAGAGAAAGAAAGAAAGAAAGAAAGAAAGAAAGAAAGAAAGAAAGAAAGAAAGAAAGAAAGAAAGAAAGAAAGAAAGAAAGAAAGAAAGAAAGAAAGAAAGAACAGAAATATTTAAAATCCATGACGCGTAATACTGATCTCAAATAATGATGTTTGAACTAGTAATTTATTTTCCTATTAAATATATCTTTGAAACTTTCATGGCTTTGGTCAACATTCGGTAAATAGATTTTTACTCATTATCTTTCAGACGGCAAACGTTTTCAATCTCCTTTCAGTTGCTAGGCGCATTGTAATTCGTTTATTTATTGTGTTGGTCTATCCTTGTTGAAGTGTAATATGATTTCCCAAAGCAAAGGTACCTGCTGTCGCATTCGCTTGTTTCATTTCCAATGCTTATCGGCAAATATTGGAAGTTTCCGAAAATAGCACAATAGCTGGTCTAGAACCAATGTATTTCTTGCGTGCAGATCTGAACTTTTTCTTTCTTCCTTCACTGTTTATTGCCTTGTCTATTTCAGTGCTGTTTTTGCAAGGGGGAGGACACATTGATTTAAATCAACAAAAGCAGTTTACATATACAGGACCGTCTCTATACAGCTTTGCGTGATGTGAACCTTTCCCGAGACCAAAATACGTAGGGGAGGCCTTGTTGCCATAAATCGTTCCATATTTTGACCACGGTTCGATTGCTTGTCCAGACGCTGTTTTCAAATTTGTGTCCACATTGCACTTCTAACCCTGCCCGACCATTCCATAAGCGAATTCCTTCGCACGTTGATTTGATTTAACTGTGATGAGTACTGAAATGTGTTATAGTAGGCAGATAATTTAAAACGCGGAATTCAATTCCACTTCCATTTTCAATAACACGAGACGTCTGTCTTAATATTATTTAGAGCTTTATATAACCTTCAAACACCATCATCACCACCGTCTCCTTCACTATCATCATTTTTACTATTTTGTGACTCATGAATAATGAACCAAGTTAATTATACAACGAACTCACAAAGACTCGCTGTTCATTGGTACTCATTACTATCATACTGATGAACGGTAAACACGAACTTTGTCATTAATGAAGAAGGCGACCTGTACTTTAATGCGTTTGGCGCCTGTGCCGCATAACAAGCTTGTGGTGACAGACATGAATGCAACGATGACTTTGGAGGCAACGTACCAATCAACGTCTTTGTGAGTTCGTTGTATAATTAACTTGTTAACAGCATAGTTAGATGAAAGCTTTATTCAAGATTTGAAGTATCATTACTCCCACAAGCCCTCCCATTTTCTGGGAAAATGATTTTAGTCATGATTTGCCATTGCCTTCCACCGAATATATAACGGAAGGGATGAGTATGAAAGTGAGTGAGAGATGAGTATGAATAATGCCGAGAGATGATGAATAGGATGATCGTTCTTCATCTTTATTATGATACAATTCCTTAGTGTCATAGCCATACCTGGCGTGAACAAATGATTTGATGGATTGGTAATTGTGATTATGACGGTATGAATGGTGATGTAACAGTAGTGGAATGGGAGGCAGAAAAAATAAGAGTACTCTGAGAATACTTGCCGCAAACTCGTTTGTCCACCTCAAATTCTACAGGGATCATTCTTGTCTCCCCTCTTTCACATGCACACTGATAGTATATTATATACGCACAATATACGTGAACTACATTTCCACACATGACACGAGTCCAGTGAGGAACTTAGAGCTTGCCCTTTCTAAGACAGTGCCCCTGCTGGCGTCTCCCTGGAGAGATAAAACCCTCCCTCGTTTATAATTTATCAATATATTTTTACTGCTTTTGTTATAATAAGTTCCGGGCATTTAGGTTACTAGGTCTTCAACATCTTCTAATCAATGTTAAGGTTCTTAAAGGGATTTTAAGTTTTTTTCTCAGGAGATTGTAGATTTTCATGCAAAAAATATAACACTCGACATAATGTATTAATTTCGTTATGATTCCCAGGCAGCTTTCGTTGAACCGATAACAATTGTCTGTTTCGCACAAACATCATCAAATTGAAAATTCCGATTTAGAATTTTAAGTTCTAACTGCTAATTTAGATTATTTTATGTCGTATGACAGAAATAAAGCCTTTTCGGAAATATTCTAACTCTCCCTACTGGTGGAAAGCTACACAATCATGATACATTTGACCCTGCAGATGTTTTTCACAAACAAGGTGTAAACGTTCCATAAAATATTTTTAGGCAGTCTCTAGTAAAAAACAGTTATTTTATCGGGATGCAAATCGTGCTATAAGTTAAAATTTTAGCTCTAGTGCTAAATGTTCACATAAACCTGAATACACGAAAAAAATTCTTTCTTCTTATCAGCTGTTACTGACTTTACGTAATATGATACCAAAGTGACGTGTATACCTGAAATAAATTAAATGGGAAGTCAGGTAGGCTGTCTAAAAAAATAGTGTATGACACACGTGGTGAAAATGATTTTACTCGTATTTTGTTCGTAGGATAGCGCCACTCGACCTATCAGCCTTGTGTCGCAACCATTTCCACTCCTAAAATAAAATACCATTTTTACCACTTGTGTCATAAATAACTGCTATCTAAATAATTTGACCGTGTGCCAGCCAGAGAGATTACTATTGGCGTGGAACTAAAATCCAACGTCCCCTGCCACGGATCACTCGCTGCGTGCTCTGCCATGGCCTCTGAAACAGCGGCCTCTCAATTCCTTTCCACCCCCCTCCAACCCCTCCCCTCGGTCGGGTCACTTCGATGTGCGCCGCTGCTTCCTACGGGAGGGCGAGAGCGAGAGCGACGGGGGTTGGGGGTGGGGGTAGGGGTGGGGGTTGAGCGCCGCCGCCGCCACAAAGGACGTGAGCCAATATTGTCTCTGTTCCTCCCGCAGGGCAGCGCTGCGCGGCGCAGCCAGCGCGCCGACAAATGACCCGGCTCGGCGGCGTGTGACGGCCTCCCCGCCCCGCCCCGCCCCCTCCGCCCCACACAAAGGCTCGCCCCGCGCCCACCCCTCGCGACGCTGCAGCCACTCTAACTGCACAACGACCACGGCAATGGCATCGAGCGGCGGTGCCATCGAAGCTTGCGCTTAAACATATTTCTTTCGCAAGTGGTGTCTGAACTCGCGTCACTAACATTGTTTTAGTTGTACCTCGTATCACGTCGGTAGAAAATAATATATTTGAATGCCTTTCTATTGCATTTGTAATGTTTAAAGTAAAAGTAATTATTTATTATTTTGCAAAAAATTGAACAGTATTTTAAAAGAATGCATTTGGAAGTCGTTCGGCTCGTACAGCTTTAAAATGGTAGCTACGAGCTAACTGAAGTTATCATGTTCACCACATAGCATGCTGAAAAGTGAAGAGCTTAATACATATAAATTGAATGAAATTGATGTTAATTTTTAAATGCAAATCGTAATCTTAAAAATTATCATTTCGTGTAAATCAATAATTATTGAACTCAAGATAAGTGTCATTTAACACAACTAATTCTTTACCAATGTGTGAACGTTTCTTAAACGCAGCTAAGCCTGCATATGAGAGGGATTTGTACCACTGCATCCTGCTCTGTGGTGAGCACCTTCAGACTCCGTCAGCATGACTCTTACGTGTTCTTTTGTATCCAGCGGGGAAGATTTCTTAAGGTTCTTGCCTCCCTCTCCTAAAAGACACAGTCCGATTGCATACCAGATGTTATCTCGCTTTCGTGAAGAGATCGCCCGATGGCAAACTTCTTGATTTTTGTCTCTTAAGGGGGTAAAATGGAAGAGGCGTGTGAGGGCATTACTGCCTTGACTATAATCGCCCTTCACTTTTGTATTTGGAGAGCTCTTGCGTTGTAATGAGCAGGTAGAAAATAATTTTGAACTTGGGAATTAATGTACATTAAATATTCATAGTTTATTGAAACTGATTTCAATATATTAAATTCTGCCATTTTCACCTGTGTTTGAAACTTCTCCAGTGACTGCTATACATACTTAACTCTTGATTTCAGACTTAACAAAATCTGTGCTCCTTTCCACTCACTTAGCACCGGTCTGGATGCAATAGGACTTTCGTTAGGTCAAAAGTGAAAGCGAATAAAGCGGGAAACGTGTGAGATGGATAGCTGACAGAGGAATGCAATCACGTGATTCCTTTCATTAGCACACTTTCTTCCACATTGCATTTCTTCCAAAATCACCTCATCCGTAGGATCTCCCCATCCGGTGCAAAATATGGTGCAATATAGATATCCGGCACGAGCAATGTCTTCGCTTCTCGCCCTCCCATTCAGTCGCAACGTGATTAATTTGTCTTTCAGTGACAATGCGCAATTGGGAAATACAAATACAAATAGCAATGCTAATTATAATAAAACTTTTCAGTACGTCATTGGCTTCCATGTCGTTGGACATCACTGAATTACTTTTGTCCATTATTCATGGCGTAAATAATCCATGATCAGTCATGTAAGGCAGTGGTTGAAACAAAATTATCGCACGGAATAAAGTATTTTAGTGTGATTTGTTAAGTAAATCTTTGTTTTATAACCCAGTGATCCCTTGATCCCAGCTACGGGAGTTAGATGTGTAGACTATTTACTGAGAAACATTTTTATGAAAGGTGAAGTGCCAGATTTACGTAAGATACCAGTGTGTGTGCAAAAGTAACGCTCTATTTGAAAATTTAAAAATTACAATTAACCATCACTAATCAATGAGCCCTTTCTAGATACGTGATGTATAATACACTAAGGGATGACGAGAGTTTTGTTTGACTTATAAGACGCCATCTCTTAAAAAAAAAAAGCTCCGTACATTTGCTACTGATGGATAAAGAATTGTCCTCAGAGTGCATCAAAAAGATTAATGAAGAAAAATTTAAAAATTACGTTGAGGATGATGTGAAGAAATCTGCGGGCGCACATGAAACCCGCAACACACATTGCGCTGCAGCACGCATTACCATCGAGTACAATTCAGAAATGGTGTGCAATCTCTTAAGCCTCGTTACGTTTTTTGCCCGTTATCCTCTTTAATGAATATTCTTTCTAGATCTTCTACTGCACAATGGAGGAATAAGCTCTTCTGGTATTTTCCCTACGCAAAATGAGTGATCAGAAACATGTAAAATTTCGAAAACTTTGTGAAAATGCAACAACATATTTGCGCGGGATTAATTCTCTTTGCGTGGTTATTAACGTTTATCAGTATTAGAATGTTTATTCATGCACACTACGACTCCTATTTGAAATAACGCACAATTAACGGCTAGCCTTTCAAAGGCGGGCTCCACTACGGAGCTTTTTTCATTCTTAAAACAACGATTTAAAACCTGAGAAATGTCTTCGCAGATACAACTCGTATTTTCATTAATACCCTAAGCCTGACTAGAATATTATGTCTATTTTAATGAAAGTAGGATAAAATTTAACAAATTTTCAACAACGAAAACTATTGTATTTAATTTATTACTGTTTTCTTTCTTATTTCTTTGGTTATTTCACACGACATATATTATTCTTCAACATGAAAACATCCTGATTTCCCTTCAGATGTGATTATCAGAAAAGTATAAACTCTTAAATCAGTACACAAGAGTGATCAACAAAAGTAGTCATGTCAGAGGAGAAGAATTGCCCGTTTCAAACTTCGCGGCTCACAAAATAACAGAATAATTCACTCGTAATGTAACGATGATCTAACGTATGGAAACACACATTCAAATGGAAGTAACACCCGAGATTAAATGTCCAGGCTCATTTCCCGGCTCATGCCTGATGCTACGTCGGTAGCTTAGCACTCCCACTTTCGAAAAACTGAAAAATTTTTGCGCCATAATTTTGGGCTAATTTTGGGCTAATTTCAGCCCCCATTCAAAAATTTTGGGCTACCTCCCAATACCCCGAAATTAAAATTTCAAAATGAGGCTGGTAAAGCTAGCACCCCCACTTCCTCAAAATTCAAAACTTTTTGTACGGTCAAAACAAGTGAATTTTGGGCTCCTGAGCGCCACTTTTTGAAATTCCAAAACTCACCCCTAAATAAGAAAACCAAAAACCAAAACCACCCCAAATTCTTAAAACTCAAAAATTCTTGCGCCATAGTTTTGGGCTAATTTTGGGCTCTTCAGGGATACCAAAAACATTATTTTTTGTACCTCACTACCCCCCAAAATGAAGGTTTCAAAATAAGGGTTGGTAAAGCTAGCACCCCCACTTCCAAAAATTCAAATTTTTTTGTACGGTCTGAATCAGTGAATTTTGGGCTCCCGTGCGCCACTTTTCGAAATTCCAAAACTCACCCCTAAATAAGAAAACCAAAAACCAAAACCACCTCAAATTCTCAAAACTCAAACATTCTTGCACCATATTTTTGGGCTAATTTTGGGCTCTTCAGGGATACCAAAAACATTATTTTTTGTACCCCACTACCCCCCAAAATGAAGGTTTCAAAATAAGGGTTGGTAAAGCTAGCACCCCCACTTCCAAAATATTCAAATTTTTTTGTACGGTCTGAATCAGTGAATTTTGGGCTCCCGTGCGCCACTTTTCGAAATTCCAAAACTCACCCCTAAATAAGAAAACCAAAAACCAAAACCACCCCAAATTATCAAAACTCAAAAATTCTTGCACCATAGTTTTGGGCTAATTTTGGGCTCTTCAGGGATACCAAAAACATTATTTTTTGTACCTCACTACCCCCAAAATGAAGGTTTCAAAATAAGGGTTGGTAAAGCTAGCACCCCCACTTCCAAAAAATTCAAATTTTTTTATACGGTCTGAATCAGTGAATTTTGGGCTCCCGTGCGCCACTTTTCGAAATTCCAAAACTCACCCCTAAATAAGAAAACCAAAAACCAAAACCACCTCAAATTCTCAGAACTCAAAAATTCTTGCACCATAGTTTTGGGCTAATTTTGGGCTCTTCAGGGATACCAAAAACATTATTTTTTGTACCCCACTACACCCTTAAATGAAGGTTTCAAAATAAGGGTTGGTAAAGCTAGCACCCCCACTTCCAAAAAACTCAAATTTTTTTGTACGGTCGAAATCAGTGAATTTTGGGCTCCCAAGCGCCACTTTTTGAAATTCCGAAACTCACCCCTAAATAAGAAAACCAAAAACCAAAACCAAAACCACCCAAAATTCTCAAAACTCAAAAATTCTTGCGCCATAATTTTAGGGTAATTTTGGGCTCTTCATTACCACCAAAAACATTATTTTTGATACCCTAAAACCTCCCAATTTAAGATTACAAAATAGGGGGAGGTTAAGTTACTACCCCGACTTACTCAAAATTCAAACTTTTTGCGTGATCTAAACAATTGAATTCTGGTTTTTCTATGGGCCGCTACTCAAATTTTTGAAACTCATCCCTAACTACGAGAGAGAGAAATGAGAACCACCCGAATATTTCATAACTAAAAAAATCATGCGCCATAATTTGGAGTCTTTAATGACACCGAAATCAATTTTTTTCACCCACATTACGAGTACAAACACCCAAATTCAACTTAGCAAAAAAGGGGATTGAAAAGCTCCACATGCTCAGAACTAGAAGATCAGAAGAAATCACACACACACGATATTACGGTTCAAAGAAATTAGAGCCACAATTCCATCCATTATAAGCAATTGCAAAATTTTAGTTAATGAAAGATTTAATATAGATAATTTATCATATATTTTTTCATTTCTTTAATATTTAAATTGTTATAAAACCTAAACTACAAGACATTCTCTTCCAGGAATCGAATAATCTCTAAATTACATACACGTAAGTTCCACCAACTCCAAAACGTGCATACAATATTACAAACTTTCGAGCACTCTTCCATTGTTCAGAAATAAACACAAAAATAATGAACGTATACGAACAAGACATTTTTTGACAATTGTCCACATAATTCTAAATCACACGCGTTACTCAAATAATTTTGGGCTAGTACAGTATTGCTTAAAAAAATGAAAATTAATACAAATAATCCCACAATTTACCAAATCTTTTTTCTTATTTTGTAATAAAACCTAAATTACACGACGTTCTATTCCAGTAATCAAATATATTCCAAAACACTTACAATGGAGTTTGAAAATGCTCAAAAATAATTTTGGGCTTCTCTCCTTTTCTTCCCAAAAACTCGATGATTCTCGTGCCTACGATATTTCGACCTTATGAGTTATTTCACATTACCTAGTAATAAACTTATAAATAATTAACGTATACGAACAAGACATTTTTTCACAAGTGTCTGCATAATGGTTAATGAAACGAGACACACAAATAAATTTGCGCTATGGTAGTAGGTATTAAAAAAATTATAAACTCATAAAAGTTATACTAAACTCTTTCCATTCACCATTCCTACAATGTTATAAAACCTAAACTACACGACATTCTCCTGCAGTAATTAAATATTGTCTAAAACACATACGAGAGAGTTAGACCATGTTCGAAAATAATTTTGGGCTTCTCTACTTTCCATCCAAAAAATCGAAATCTCGTGTCTACGATATTTGGAGTTTTTTTACATTACACACTAATAAACAGAAAAATAATGAACGTATTCGGACAAGACATTTTTCCACAATTGTCTGCATAATGGTTAATGAAACGAGACACTGAAATAATTTTGGGCTAGTCTAGTACGTATTAAAATAATTAGAAATTATTAAATTTAGCCCAAACATTTTCCGATCACTTTTTTTAAATTGTTATAAAACCTAAACTACACAACATTCTCTTCCAGTAATTAAATATTGTCTAATACACATACAAGGGAGATTGACAATGTTGAAAAATAATTTTGGGCTTCACTCCTTTCTTTCCAAAAAAATTATAAATCTCCTGTCTACGATATTTCGACCCTATGAGTTATATCACATAACCCAGTAATAAACTGAAAAATAACGAACCTATTCAAACAATACATTTTTCCACAATTGTCCACATAACGATTAATGAACCGAGATACTCAAATAATTTTGGTCTATTCTAGTTTGTTTTGCAAAAATTATAAACTAATAAATGTTAGCCCAAACTCTTTCCGTTCAATATTTTTTACATTGATATAAGACCTAAACTACACGACATTCGCTTCCAGTAATTGAATATTGCCTAAAACACATGCAAGGCAGATTGACAATGTTCAAAAATAATTTTCGGCTTCTCTCTTTTCTTTCCAAAAAATTGATAGTTCTCGTGCCTACGATATTTCGATCTTATGAGTTCTTTTCACATAACCCATTATAAACTGGAAAATAATGAACGTATACAAACAAGACATTTTTCCACAATTGTCCACATAACGGTTAATAAACCGAGATACTCAATTTTGGGCTAGTCTAGTACGTATTCAAAAAATTATAAACTAATAAATGTTAGCCCAAACTCTTTCCGTTCAATATTTTTTACATTGTTATAAAACCTAAACTACATGACATTCTCTTCCAGTAATTAAATATTGTCTAATACACATACAAGGGAGATTGACAATGTTGAAAAATAATTTTGGGCTTCTCTCCTTTCTTTCCAAAAAATCTATAAATTTCGTGTCTACGATATTTCGACCCTATGAGTTATTTCACATAACCCAGTAATAAACTGAAAAATAACGAACGTATTCAAACAAGACATTTTTTCACAATTGTCTGCATAATGGTTAATGAAACGAGACACTCCAATAATTTTGGGCTAGTCTAGTACGTAATAAAAAAATTATAAACTAATAAAAGTTATCCCAAACTTTTTCCGATCACTTTTTTTACATTGTTATAAAACCTAAACTACACAACATTCTTTTCCAGTAATTAAATATTGTCTAATACACATACAAGGGAGATTGACAATGTTGAAAAATAATTTTGGGCTTCTCTCTTTTCTTTCCAAAAAATCTATAAATTTCGTGTCTACGATATTTCGACCCTATGAGTAATTTCACATAACCCAGTAATAAACTGATAAATAACGAACGTATTCAAACAAGACATTTTTCCACAATTGTCCACATAACGATTAATGAACCGAGATACTCAAATAATTTTGGGCTAGTCTAGTACGTATTCAAAAAATTATAAACTAATAAATGTTAGCCCAAACTCTTTCCGTTCAATATTTTTTACATTGTTATAAAACCTAAACTATATGACATTTTCTTCCAGTAATTAAATATTGTCTGAAACACATACAAGGAAGATTGACAATGTTGAAAAATAATTTTGGGCTTCTCTCCTTTCTTTCCAAAAAATCTATAAATCTCGTGTCTACGATATTTCGACCCTATGAGTTATTTCACATAACCCAGTAATAAACTGAAAAATAACGAACGTATTCAAACAAGACATTTTTTCACAATTGCCTGCATAATGGTTAATGAAACGAGACACTCAAATAATTTTGGGCTAGTCTAGTAAATATTTAAAAAATTATTAACTAATAAAAGTAATGCCAAACTTTTTCCGATCACTTTTTTTTACATTGTTATAAAACCTAAACTACACCACATTCTTTTCCAGTAATTAAATATTGTCTAATACACATACAAGGGAGATTGACAATGTTCCGAAATAATTTTGGGCTTCTCTTCTTTCTTTCCAAAAAATCTATAAATCTCGTGTCTACGATATTTCGACCCTATGAGTTATTTCACATAACCCAGTAATAAACTGATAAATAACGAACGTATTCAAACAAGACATTTTTCCACAATTGTCCACATAACGATTAATGAACCGAGATACTCAAATATTTTTGGGCTAGTCTAGTACGTATTCAAAAAATTCTAAACTAATAAATGTTAGCCCAAACTCTTTCCGTTCAATATTTTTTACATTGTTATAAAACCTAAACTACACAACATTCTCTTCCAGTAATTAAATATTGTCTAATACACATACAAGGGAGATTGACAATGTTGAAAAATAATTTTGGGCTTCTCTCCTTTCTTTCCAAAAAATCTATAAATCTCGTGTCTACGACATTTCGACCCTATGAGTTATTTCACATAACCCAGTCATAAACTGAAAAATAACGAACGTATTCAAACAAGACATTTTTTCACAATTGTCTGCATAATGATTAATGAAACGAGAGACTCAAATAATTTTGGGCTAGTCTAGTAAGTATTTAAAAAATTATTAACTAATAAAAGTAATGCCAAACTTTTTCCGATCACTTTTTTTTACATTGTTATAAAACCTAAACTACACCACATTCTTTTCCAGTAATTAAATATTGTCTAATAAACATACAAGGGAGATTGACAATGTTCCGAAATAATTTTGGGCTTCTCTCCTTTCTTTCCAAAAAATCTATAAATCTCGTGTCTACGATATTTCGACCCTATGAGTTATTTCACATAACCCAGTAATAAACTGAAAAATAACGAACGTATTCAAACAAGACATTTTTTCACAATTGTCTGCATAATGGTTAATGAAACGAGACACTCAAATAATTTTGGGCTAGTCTAGTAAGTATTTAAAAAATTATTAACTAATAAAAGTAATGCCAAACTTTTTCCGATCACTTTTTTTACATTGTTATAAAACCTAAACTACACCACATTCTTTTCCAGTAATTAAATATTGTCTAATACACATACAAGGGAGATTGACAATGTTCCGAAATAATTTTGGGCTTCTCTTCTTTCTTTCCAAAAAATCTATAAATCTCGTGTCTACGATATTTCGACCCTATGAGTTATTTCACATAACCCAGTAATAAACTGATAAATAACGAACGTATTCAAACAAGACATTTTTCCACAATTGTCCACATAACGATTAATGAACCGAGATACTCAAATAATTTTGGGCTAGTCTAGTACGTATTCAAAAAATTATAAACTAATAAATGTTAGCCCAAACTCTTTCCGTTCAATATTTTTTACATTGTTATAAAACCTAAACTACATGACATTCTCATTCAGTAATTAAATATTGTCTAATACACATACAAGGGAGATTGACAATGTTGAAAAATAATTTTGGGCTTCTCTCCTTTCTTTCCAAAAAATCTATAAATCTCGTGTCTACGATATTTCGACCCTATAAGTTATTTCACATAACCCAGTAATAAACTGATAAATAACGAACGTATTCAAACAAGACATTTTTAGACAATTGTCTGCATAATGAAAAATGAAACGAGACACTCAAATAATTTTGGGCTAGTCTAGTACGTATTCAAAAAATTATAAACTAATAAATGTTAGCCCAAACTCTTTCCGTTCAATATTTTTTACATTGTTATAAAACCTAAACTATATGACATTTTCTTCCAGTAATTAAATATTGTCTAAAACACATATAAGGAAGATTGACAATGTTGAAAAATAATTTTGGGCTTCTCTCCTTTCTTTCCAAAAAATCTATAAATCTCGTGTCTACGATATTTCGACCCTATGAGTTATTTCACATAACCCAGTAATAAACTGAAAAATAACGAACGTATTCAAACAAGACATTTTTTCACAATTGTCTGCATAATGGTTAATGAAACGAGACACTCAAATAATTTTGGGCTAGTCTAGTAAGTATTTAAAAAATTATTAACTAATAAAAGTAATGCCAAACGTTTTCCGATCACTTTTTTTTACATTGTTATAAAACCTAAACTACACCACATTCTTTTCCAGTAATTAAATATTGTCTAATACACATACAAGGGAGATTGACAATGTTCCGAAATAATTTTGGGCTTCTCTTCTTTCTTTCCAAAAAATCTATAAATCTCGTGTCTACGATATTTCGACCCTATGAGTTATTTCACATAACCCAGTAATAAACTGATAAATAACGAACGTATTCAAACAAGACATTTTTAGACAATTGTCTGCATAATGAAAAATGAAACGAGACACTCAAATAATTTTGGGCTAGTCTAGTACGTATTCAAAAAATTATAAACTAATAAATGTTAGCCCAAACTCTTTCCGTTCAATATTTTTTACATTGTTATAAAACCTAAACTATATGACATTCTCTTCCAATAATTAAATATTGTCTAATACACATACAAGGGAGATTGACAATGTTGAAAAATGATTTTGGGCTTCTCTCCTTTCTTTCCAAAAAATCTATAAATCTCGTGTCTACGATATTTCGACCCTATGAGTTATTTCACATAACCCAGTAATAAACTGAAAAATAACGAACGTATTCAAACAAGACATTTTTTCACAATTGTCTGCATAATGGTTAATGAAACGAGAGACTCAAATAATTTTGGGCTAGTCTAGTAAGTATTTAAAAAATTATTAACTAATAAAAGTTATCCCAAACTTTTTCCGATCACTTTTTTTTACATTGTTATAAAACCTTAACTACGCAACATTCTCTTCCAGTAATTAAATTATGTTTAATACACATACCAGGGAGATTGAAAATGTTCAAAAATAATTTTGGGCTTCTCTTCTTTCTTTCCAAAAAATCTATAAATCTCGTGCCTACGATATTTCGACCCTATGAGTTATTTCACATAACCCAGTAATAAACTGAAAAATAATGAACGTACACAAACAAGACATTTTTTCACAATTCTCCACATAATGGGTAATTAAACGAGATACTCAAATAATTTTGGGCTAGTCTAATACGTATTAAAAAAATTATAAACTAATAAAAGTTATGCCAAACTTTTTCCGATCACTTTTTTTTTACATTGTCATAAAACCTAAACTACAGAACATTTTCTTCCAGTAATGAAATATTGCCTAAAACACATTCATGGGAGTTCGACAATGTTCGAAAATAATTTTGGGCTTCTGTTCTTTCCTTCCAAAAAATCGATAGTTCTCGTGCCTACGATATTTCGACCTTACGAGCACATTCACAATACCCAGGAAAAAATCAATAATAATGAACGTATAGAAACAGGACTTTTTCTGACAATATCCTATAGGTAGCGTAATAAAACGAGACATTCAAATATTTTTGGGCTAGTCTAGTACTTTTTGAAAAAATTATAAACCAATAACAATTATCTCATACTTTTTCGTATCACCATTCTTTACACTACAATTAAACCTAAACTACAGGACTGTCTCTTCTAGTAATCGAACATTGTCTAAAACTCATACAAGGGTGGTCGAAATTGTTAAAAAATAATTTTGGGCTTCTCTATTTTCCTTCCAAAAAATCGATACTTTTCGTGCGTACGATATTTCGACCTTTCGAGCACTTTCACATTACCCAGAAAAAATCAATAAAATAAAACGTGCAGAAACAGGACTTTTTCTGACAATAGCCTATGAAATGGGTAATAAAACGAGACTTTCAAATAATTTTGGGCTACTCTAGTACTTTTTGAAAAAATTATAAACGTATAACAATTATTCAATACTTTTTCGGATCACGATTCTTTACACTGCCATTAAACCTAAACTATACGACTGTCTCTTCCAGTAATCTAACATTGTTTAAAACACATACAAGGGTGGTCGACATGCTCAAAATTAATTTTCGTCTTCTCTCCTTTCCTTCGAAAAGATAGAAGATTCTCGTGCGGACGATCAATCGACCTTTCGAGCCCTTTTTGATTATTCAGCAGTTAACTAAAATATGTTCGGCAGTACCAAAAATTATTACATAAGAAACCCTCATTTTTAGGTGGCGGCGGGCAACCAACGATAGCCATACGATCAAGCGCGTCACCATACCCTGTAAAAATGTTAAAACATTACCATTCTGTTGTACCTGGTATGTACCGGATTGTTTTGCCCAAATTGTTTTTGTACAAAGGATGGTAATTAAGATAGAGCTATTTAAATGTGGCGTCGAACGGCTAATAATAGAAATACCACCAAGCGCGTCACCATACCCCTTGAAACATGTGAAACCATTACTATTCGTTTTTACCTGGTTTTGTACCGGATTGTTCCAACTGAAATTTAATTGTACCGAAGTTTTATTTAAGGTACAACCATTTAAAGTGGCGGCTGTTTGCGCACGCTAAGAACTCCAAGCACGTCTCCACCACCGTAAAGAATGTTAAACCAAAACCGTCTGTTGGTTGCAAATGATTTTCACCTTGAATGAATTTCTCAACTTTACTAAGCACTAAGATTTCAGACTCAATTTTGATAATCATATATTTTATTATTAAGTATACTATAACTGTGTAACACTTAAGCGATGTTATTCTCTTGTTTCTTTCTTCTCTTTATTCTCTTCTCTCTGTTTAAACAATTTTACTTAATAAACAGTATGGAACAAATGTAATGTTTTTCTGATTTGGTGACAATGCCTATTTTAATTTCTTATTATTAAACTGTTATTTCTTTCACTTTAATATGCAAAGCTTTTCTTTTGTGAAGATTGATGAAAGACTTCTTTGTTAATTCTTTTAATTCAACAAAAATATTTGTCACATATGATTTACTGTATCTATTATTAATAGTCTTTTGAGAGTTTTAGAAAATTGACATCAGTAGTTAATGTACACTCGAAATTCATTGAAATATTATGTTGCAACACAGTGTCTCCTTGTACGTACGTGTGTGAGTATATGTAAACAATATTAATTTTTTAACTGTATGTTTCGCCTCATACTCTCAAGCCAGTTTACCGACCCTTTTAAAACTCAATTACATATCTCAGATATTCAAATTGACAAAAAGAAGAATTTATGGAGACATGCTGTAACTATAAAAACGTGTGAGTTAATTTAAATATTTAGGCTTTTTAATAATTAATACTATTACATAAAAATTGAATTTTTTTTACAAAACCTCTGGATTATTTTTGTGAATGTTTTACTTAAATTTTCCTCTTTATACAGTAATACATAGCCACTAGGAAAGTACATGCTATTCTGACACTAGTCTTCGCACTGCCCGCGACGCCGCAAGGAAG